>JAATHB010000327.1:0-116072 GCA_014822075.1 Fusarium buharicum | reverse complement strand
AACCAGGCCCGCCCGGGCAGACCCAACCCGCCTGGGCCCCTCCATATCCTCCCCGTACTGGAGCTGTACCTGCCTGAACTGGCCTGCTGTTAACGGCATGGCCGGGGGGCCCGTGCCGCCTGCAAGTTCAGCGCTCTTCAACGCCCTGCGACCGCTGTCGTTTGACAAGGCTGCTTGCAGCAGGGCTACCCAGCTAATCCCCACCACTTAAGTTTGTGTGGGCAGCAGGCATCCATCCATGGAGGCAGCAACAGCAAAGCATGGAATCCATGCTTGTTAGAACTATACTAAGAAATAGAAACAACACAGACCTCGATGATGATGTCAATGTCGATTCCGAAGCTTCAAATGTTAGGAGATGAGCGTCCTGGTTTGACCAACAAGGTCCTCTCTGAAACTGGTTCATGCTCGTACCATGTGGATGCATCCAGGCACACGCTCATCTCTTGTAAGTCAACAACTGTACCTGCGTGCAACATGAATGTCTCAAAGTCATAGACAATAAGCATATCTTTACTCGAGTCCTAACTAAAGCCGACTATCTTTAGAATTCCAACGGGCTTATGACACTGACGCGCGCCTCACCGCTGGCTAAGGTAGCCAGCCATGCCCAAGATAATAACATGGAAGGTACTATCTACCTTCTTCACCAAGCATTCGCCTGTCACACAAGGTCTCTCGACATCCGGATTATTCTCTTTCAGCCAGTTCCTCCGACGCCTCAACTACTAGTTGTGTTCAAGGATCGCACTGCAACCAACTAATCCTCCCTCCCTGGTCCCAACTCGCAATATCAATCTAGCACTAATGCGTCTCATCCCGGCCGTACAGTCTGGGAATCTCCCCGATCTGCCTTTGTTCTGTGCCAAGGAGGGAAGGGATATCGTATTTCGTTGTCGATCGATATCGTGCACGGAAGCTTTCTATTCCTTGTTCTCGGTACCGCAATCTGAGATTGCTTATGCAATTTGATCAAAGCGCCTCTCGCTTGGCCCAGCATTACGTGACGCTGGCATGACGATGTTTCGCGCCCTCCATCAACAATAGGTGTCAAGGGATTCATCAATGCGGCTATAGACGAGCTCATTAGGCTCATATTTGTATAATTTGTCCTTCTGACAGCCATCGCTGAGCTGGAGAACACAAAGTTCGGCCAATCAAAGTATACAAACAAGTTACTATATTCTCTCGACTATTGATAAACTTGTGCCGTTATGCGACTGCCATGGGCCTCGTGTTTCTCCTTCAAAGCTGTCTAAGCCTCCTACAAGTTCTTAACAGAGGCTTATGCTGGCCAGAAAGGTATGCTTTCACGACTTGACAAGCATAGCCTATCGGTTAGCAAAGAGCGTCGTAGAAGAAACATCATATCATCTTGATACCCTATTTCTTCGCATTCTTGGCCTGGACCTATAGATATCGCAGCCAGCAGCACGCAGCCGCCCGAAACAAGGTCTTTCAAGCCACATCAAGATAGGTCTGCTAGGATTTGAATGCTGGTATGCGTCTGGCCGCATTCTATTCAAACCCCTCCAGCTCTCTCATATCTTGGCAATCGTATAGAGTATCCATCCATGTTGGCCCAAGTTCAAGTTCATGAGATAGAGATGTCTGTTGTACTTCAGCTTCATTATGCCATTGCGCTACTCCTTGGCAAGCTAGATGTAATCAACCATAAAACCACTAATGATACAACCCATTCCACACACTGCTCAATTTTCCTTTATAACGCCTTTTGATCCGTGTTTAAACAATTATTCTCTTTCTTCAAACAAAATTCGCTGCAAACAAAAGTCAACTTGGCTGTGACAGTCCGATTCATTCGGTTCCCTCTCCAGGTAGTGTTCGGCTGAGGCCAGCTTCAGCCCACCACTCATCAGGTATATCTTCACGTCGCGCCAGGCTCCGTACAATACGCTGCATTCCCATCCAGTCGTCATCTCCTACATTCGTGTTGCTTCCTGAGGTTGCAGAGCTCTCTCGATTTCGCCTTCTTCGCTCCGGCCCTTGTTCCTCATCAGAGTTTCCCACAGACAAGTGGCCAACCCAGGCAGAGCGTGATCGAAGGTAACGATCACGATGTGGTCTGCTAGTCTCCAGACTTCCACTGGCATTCAACACCGGACCATCAGGGGACCGCGGTCTCAGGCTTGAGCGTTCGGAGCTGACGGCCCCACTATCCCGGCCGGCACTTCCATCGTCCGGGCCATCAAAACTAGCATCAGGTACTCGTACGCGAACACGCCGCATCTCCATCTCCCTTCGACGTCGTCGCATTCGGTCTATGATGGAATGCGAGTAGTCAGGCCCTTCTGTATCAGAGCCCTCACAACCCGATTCGCATGCCTGGTCAGCTGCTGTCTCTTGGGTAGTGTCGGGAACAGTGAGAGAGGTGCTTGAGGTGGCGGCGGCGCTTTGGGATGCAATATTCGAGGCAAAAGATGACCCTGCGCTGGGTGGTTGAGGGTCGGGGGTGAGTGTAGATAAAAGCGTGTCCCACACTTCCGGGCTGAGACTCCTATCACGGTCACCCAGCCCGTCAACGCCCCGACTGCGTTGTAAAGCTGCGTTTCTCCAGAGCGAGCTGTTTGATGCGCCCTGAATCGGGTCGCGTGCTGGGAGCTGGGATCGGCGTTGACTCTGCCCTTCAGCATTAGCAGAGGGGCGAGGGATTGAAAACGTAGGAGGTCGCGATGGAGCTACATCTTGTTCAAGATCTTGTCGAGAGGCGGTTGGCCCGATCTAATTAGCATGTTAGCAAGGGTGTTTTGACAGAGATAAATCTTAAAACATACTGCAGAAGAACCCATCCCATAAGCACGATAGCGCCGTGGGCGTGATTCAACAGCCCACCATCCAAAATCGAGCTCATCATCATGAAGATGGTTTGATGTGTCTCTATCCTGCGAGCTGCTGCCGTCCCTAAACAGCGAATTGATCTGCTCCTCAAGCTGGTCCCTTCTGCGACCATCAGATCTAGTCATCTCTCTCAAAACATCGCGAAACGGCCTCGAGCGACGCAGGCCATCAGGGCCAGTGATAGTTTCCGCATCGGGTGGGAAACCAGCTTCAACCCATGGCACAGTGCGACCATCTCTACCGATCAAAGTACTCGACTGGCGTCGTGAAGGATCGTTCAATCCATCGCGGATGGTCATAAGTCGGCGGTTCGCAGCGCGACTTCCTTCGGAGCGTGCATTGCGACGGATGTTCGAGCGGGGCGGCGACGTCGTACTGGGTTTGTCGGCAGCTTTGGATGGAAGATCTGACTCGACGGGGGCGATAAACAAGCTGCAAGACAAAGTCAACAAGTGCACGATTATGACAGGACGAGGTCGTCACTACTGCGACGAATATGCAAAGCAACAAGCGCGAGATATCGAATGGCGGCATATGCGCATTCGTTGCCGAGGTACCGTGCCGTTGCGCTGATGTAGTGAAGCGATGTCATGTTATGCGATAGCGACAACATCGATCGACCGGGGCATCACTATGTTGGCGCGACGGCAATGAGAGGCACTGTAGCGGACGGGGTAGAAAAACAAGGATGGATGGATGCGCTTACGGAAGGCCCATGGTGTAGGGAGTGAATCTGAAAAGCGAATGACAAAAGTTAAAGTCGAAAGTAAAGATTAAAACAAAAAATGCTCTAAATGAACAAAAACTCTTGTCATGGATGAAAATAGGCGAATGCTGGTGATGAGAATGCTGCCTAGTAGACAAAAGCCGGATGGAGGCGTGAAACTGAAATGGAAGCGGGTAATCAACCAGTGTCCAGTGGAGAGGATAGGATGAAAGAACGGAGTCGAGTCGGGTCGGAAGGGGGTGCGTTGCGGGGGGTCGAGATGCGGACAGTGATAAAATTGGAAGGGCGAATCAGAAAGGAGCAAGACATACTTTGAGGCTCTGTAGGGCGTCTTTTTCGTGTGCGCGTCGATTTGACGTGTCGAGCCTTTTGAGCGTTAAAGAGTGTTAGAGGACTGTGGCAACGTTAGGCGTTAAAGGAGCTTAACTCTAACGAACTGTATCGCTGGCTGTTGGCATGTAGAATTGAGCCTGCACAGCCACATCAGACCACTTTCAGTCTTCACATGTGGCTAGAGACTCATGGACCCACACCTTTACACCTCCATCGCCTCTAAAGTGAAAATTAATGGCCTATGACGGACTCACTCATGCCTTGACCTCCATGTCGATATTCAACTCCTAGGTATTCCCAACACGCCAATTCGTCCTGCGGCTGTCCCAATCGGCATCACAGGAGTCTCATACGGCATTCCATCACCGCAGCGCCGGTCTCGGTGAAATGCCGCCTCACCCTCAGACTCACCATGTCTTCCTCTCAGGAACTCCAATTCGCTCTTAACCGAATCTATCGTGTCCTGGCCGGTAAGAGGAAATCCGGCTACAGAGACATTCGACTAGGTCTGGATCGAATCAACAGGGTTGTTCCAGATAATCAGGAGTGGAAAGGCGTCCATGTCGGCGGCACAAATGGCAAAGGCTCAATATGTGCCTTTCTCGCCGGCTTGTTCAAGCTGGCAGGTATCAGTTATGGAAGCTTCACATCCCCCGCATTCCCGGAGAGGCACAATGGGGTCACAATAAATGGCCTTTACGTAAACAAACGCATGTACGAGATGGAAATGAAGCACGTTGAGGAGAAGTGGGATCGTATCGCCGCTGGCTGGACATATCAACACGGAGAGGATCCACGAGGCCTATCGCCATTTGAAGTTGAGACGGCAACGGCATTCCGGGTGTTCAACAAGATGCATGTTCCCTATGGTATTGTCGAGGTCGGTATGGGTGGTGCCTCCGATGCAACTAATGCCATGAAACAGAAGGCTGTGACCATCATTTCCAAGATCGGCCTCGACCACCAAGAGTACCTTGGCAATACCATTGAGAACATTGCCAAGGTCAAGGCCGGCATCATGCAAAAGAATGTCCCTTGTATTGTTGACCACACTAACCCTCCCTCTGTCGTCCGTGTTCTTCGAGAACACGCCCGAGAAATAGGAACAGATATCATCCTCACATGGAAGGGTGAGCCCCTGCTCCTAACCCTCGACAATCGAAAATGGAAACTGGAGAGTTATCAAGTCCAGAATCTCGTTTGTGCAGCCATGGCCTTCCGTCACATGTTCCCATTGCAGGAGGTCAACTTGGATAAACTCATGGCGACGGACCCTTTCTTGCCAGGACGGATGGAAACAGTTCAGATTGATCCACCTGCCTCTGGTCTTGAGTCACGGGATATCCTTGTCGATGGCGCTCACAACATGCTGGGAATCGAAGGACTAGTCAGTCATGTCGACAAACTCCTAAGGAAACCAGATCAACCGGTGACTTGGGTTATGGGCATGTCGTCGAGCAAGCACAAACCCTTTCAACAAATTATCGAAAAGGTTGTTCAACCCCACGATAACCTTGCCTTTGTCGAGTTCACGCAAGGCCCCAACGACCCTCAACCAGCACCCGCCAATTACGGTTCCCAATGCGGCAAGAAAATCGTCAAGAACCCCGACCAGGTGTACAGTGGAGAGCCCAGTATTGCAGCTGCTCTCCCATGGGCGTGCCAAAAGGCCGGCAAGGACGGGCCTGTTGTTGTGACAGGTAGCCTTTACCTGATCCGAGAATTGTTTGCTCTTGAAGGCGTTCGCCGAGCAAGGGAGTTGGGCACGAGAAGACCCGGTAGGGCCCAACTATACCGATATACAAAGCTCGCTCAAAAGAGAAATCTAACAAAGGAAGAGACCTCGGAATTTAAGCAGGCTAGGCGACACTTTCGCCTTTCGCCCCTCCGAAACAAAGTCTTCGCCGACGTCCCCGAAGGCGGTGCTCCCAACCCGCCGAAAGTACCCGTCAAGACACGAAAGCTGCAAAAGAAGGCCGCCTACCACAAGAAACAGGAGGAGGGATACCGAAAAAGCATCAAAGCTGTGGAAAACGATATGAAACAAAATAAACCATCAAAAGGGGCAAGGGTGGGAGCAAAAAAGGCCAAGCGTCCCATCGAGAACATCGCCGCCCGTCTCAAAGACTTACAGGCGCAAGCTACGAAGCACAGGAAGGACTACGAAACCACCATGAAAAAGATTAGGGGACATACTGCGCTACCACATATGAAGTACCTAAGCCACCGCCAGATCTTTGGCTATCAAAAGAAGCCCAAGCCACCCACCAAGTCCCCCTTTCTTCTAGCAGGTGTTGCAGAGCCTACCTTGGCTAAATCCAAGTCCAGCGTGACATGGAAGACTACAACCTTTGCAGAGGATGTAGCCCGAGCCGAGCGAGAGCGGGCGCTAGATCAGGCTGCGCAACGAGAGGCGGAGAAGCCGAGCAGTGATCCCTTCCAAGCAAAGCTTGCTTCTAGACGGAGAGGCTCTTGAAGAGATGGATACATGATGTATATGTTTTGAGAAATCTATAACTCGACTGTATTATTATAAGCGAACAATGCATTGATCGGGAGCATAGGATATGGAGATTGAGAGGACTCATTTGTATACTACGATAGAGGGAGCATAGTCTATCTCGATCTGGCATGGCTTTTATGTTAATGAGAGCATCGCATTCTGCCCACTTTACGACATGAAATAGCCCGTCTATTCTTGGCCAATATTCTCCGTGATATCTTTCAGTCGGTATTCAATTCGCAGGACCAAACATTAACTCGATATGTATCACATGATCAGGCCCTCACCTCAACTTGAATCTCGTACTGTCCTTCTGAATCCCCTCATCCATCTCACCGCCATGCCGCCCACACACCTCATAATCGTTTGCTGCCACGGTGTATGGCTCGGTGGCCCAACACGAGGCCAAGACGAAGATGAGTGGCTCATCGCTGACTTTCAGCGCGGCGAAACCCCGACTTTTATCCAACATATCAAGGCTGGTGTAGAAGCCCATGCCAAAGACCGCTCTAACTCGGCGCTGGTATTCTCGGGGTATGAACCTAAATCTGGCATATAAAGGTGCCTTGTATTGACTTGAAGTTTATAGGGGACCAACACGCAATGAATCAATGATTTCTGAGGCGATTGGTTACAGGAGCATAGCAGATGAGCACGATTATTGGGGACTGCTCCGGGGTAGAGATCCTTACGATACCGTACTGATAGAAGACCGAGCTCTGGACTCATACCACAACGTCCTCTTCTCTCTAACGCTCTTTCACGCTCGATTCAAAGTATGGCCGACTCACATCACCATTGTAAGCCACGCCTTCAAAAAAGAGCGACTCGTCGACGGTCACTGCACAGCAATTGGCTTCCCTCTTGATCGCGTCACTTTCATCGGTATAGATCCTCCCGGCATGGCAGCTGCTTCGAAAGATGAGGATAAGCAGGAGGCTATGAAGGGCGTTGGGCTTGCGATGGGCGAGTGGAAGGATGATCCTCATGGAAGAGGGGAGAGTCTGGCTGCAAAGAGGGCAAAGAGGAATCCGTGGGCTGTGAGGCAAGGTGTGTTTCCGAGGGAGGATTGCGGTTATGGTGGTTTGGTTGTTAAGATGGAGAATGGGAGTGAGGTTCTAGATGAGGATGCAATAAGACCTTGGTAATTTACCTATATACTAGAGTATCTATGCAATGTTTAGATCTTCTCTATAGAACGCTTTTCTCGCCATTTCTCTGCCCCTTACCTCTTGGTCCCTTTTCAACAGCATTAACCAAAAACCTCACAGCATCCTCCACCATATCAGCACTAAACTTATGTCCAATACCTTCATACACTCTATCATCCATCTCCACGCCCTCTTCATACCAACCTCCTTCACTCACAGCTTCCTTCAGCAGCGTCGCGAACGGCTTACTATTCGCATATGGGACCAACTTGTCATCACCTCCTGAGCAGAGAAGCAACTTCTTTCCCCGTACACGCGCATCTAGAATAGCTCTCAGACGAGTCTGCTCGGCCGTTGAGACAGAAGATGGGATAGGCGATGTGCCAAAAAGTAACGCTTTGGGATCGTGAAGAGAGCACGTCTCGATGAGATCCTTGGGGAAATACTTGCTCCCAACAAAATCAGCGCCGCAATCGAGATTCGCTTGTGCAGCACGATCACTCAAAAGACCTATCATCTCACCATCAGCTTAACATTGTGAGTCGCTTTTAAACACAACTCACTTGCGAAATCAGGACATCCAATAATCACAACCGCCGCATCAATTCTCCTCTCCCCAAAGAAAGCTTGCCATGCACTATGCCCACCCAGACTCCAACCCAAACACACATGTCCCTCAACCTCACGTCCAATATACCCAGCAACGAGGTCCATAAGACCACTCATATCCGCCACACCGCCCTTGACCATACCAAACATGTCAATCGCATGCGTAGCGTTTCCGCCGTCCCAGGCTAGATTCGCTACCTTGCTGACGAGTCTTGTGCCGTGGTTGGGCATGTCAAAGGATAGAGCGATGAGACCTCGCTTGGAGTTGCGAGCGGACCATGCTGCGATAGTTCGTCTGGCTATATCATGCATTCTTGCTCGGGTTTGAGTGCGTGGATGGAGGAGCCAGAGACATGATGTAGGGACATTGGGAGGGAGCTCATTGAGGCCGTAGACGTCGACGAGTAAACCTGCCATGGGGATTGTCCTCATTGAGACGTCCGGAGGAGCTGGTAAGCCCTTTGTGGCATATGTGTCGGCCATAGTGAGATAGTTCGCTTAATATGAGGAATGGGAGAATGTAAGTTGTTCTAGTAGAAATCGAGGCAATATTGATATCACTTGTTCAATGAATAGGTGGGTCCAGGGTAGCGGGTGCCGGTGTCGGTGCCAATTTTCATTATTGCATCATCTTAATTATCATGACTTGAGGCTATATACGAATATCTTCTAACTTGTAGTCTTTAGCGATCACTTGTCAGTTTAAGTGTCAATCAATAGGAAAACGTGTACTATGCGCTGTTGTGGGAAGATGGGCAAGCAATCTAATTCTAATACTTCACAAATGAATCAGTTGAAATATGTCAAGATCCCTTTGCGTTATTCTAATAAACCTTCATACTCAGTAATTTCAAGCCCAATATCGCAAACAATCAAAAGAGCGATGATTAAGAGACACATTTTCCAAATGCCTTGCACTAAATAGTAATGGTGACGCCTACAGGATCTTTCTCAGTGTATTATGGCGATGTAGTCTAGGCCAACAGAGTAGTCCATGGAACAAGACATATTTTCACAAACATACAGAGCCTTTCATATTTCAAAAATTATTAATTCACGCTGTAGTGCAGGTAAACTAACATATAAGCAAGGGATAGACAAAACCAACATCAACATCGCCATGCTGCCCAAAAGCAGAAAACATAGAAAAACCTTATAAAACTGCCCATCCTTTCCTCAACGCCATGTGCGGTATCACGCCTGTTCCTTTTCCCACCACGTATCCCAGTTCAGTCCGGTCCGGCCCTGTCCAGTCCCTTATGCTGCCTGAGAAAATGTGTGCTGTTCCGAAAAAAAGAAATCATTTGTGCCCTCTCTTCTAAACCCGTTCAACAACTTCCCGCTGGTCGAGAAGCCACCCTTGAAGTTCGTCTGTAGTAGTGTACCGAGTGTAATGGCAGTGTGGTGAGCTACCCTCAGTCTTGTTTTGTTAGGTCAGAGCCGGTACTCTTAGTCCACCTTCCAATGATCGTGCTCATCGGAACCCAGATACAGCTCGACACCATATAATACCATGGTCAGACCGATGTTGGCCCACTGCCAACTGCTGCCTTCAACATCACCACCCCTCAGCGTCCAGCCGTCGGGACCATCGCTGGTGGAAAAATGTTGGAGAAGCAAACTGGTGTATATAGCTATTAAGATTGATGGCGAGAACCAGCTGAGGAAACTTAAGAGCTTTCCGGCAGTTTCAGAATCCTCCCAATCGGTCTCCTGCATCATGGACCGCGCACCCGATTCACGGATCGAGGGGATGATGCGGGTTGCGCAGTAAAATACTAGTGAACGGTAGGTTAGAGAGATGATGACCGACGGTGTAATGGTCTGGAAAGCCGCATATAGCAAAGCTAGTGATGAGTGAACAGCATAAGGCAGCGAGCCTAGCATGTGAAGGAAGGTCGAGTAGGATGCCATAATAATGGGTGGCAGAGGAGGAATTTCAGATTCGGGGTTGCTCTGGTCCTGTGCTTGATCTGTGTTTTCCGACGGTAGGTAGTCGGTAAAGATCTGGTAGATGCAAAGGACGATGTAGGCAAATAGGAGCGACGACTCAATAGGATTGCCACGACCACTGCCGATTCCAAATGCACAGAGGAAGACGGCGGTTGTCATTGCGATGCCAATCAGCGTGGCGTCAATGTTACCAATTTGAGGGAACTGTGCCACTCTCCAGAGGAAGTAGACGGCACTCGCCATGATGGAGCTGGAAAGGACAAGAAGAACAATCTGCGCAATTGTAAGCACGTGTCTGGATTTGAGGTCTCGGTTTAAAACTTACCAACCAAGTATCGCTTCTTCCACGGTTGACGAGCCATCTGGTGAGCTGTCCTGATGCCTGGATGACGAGCAACGTACAAAAGCCTTCCAAGAGCTGGAACACAGGCCCCGAATACCGTAGCACATTATCCCATCCTCCTAGCGTGACCGTCTCAACTAGACCGTCTTTGCCAAACATCCACTCCCGCCAGCTGGTGCTCTTGGAGTTGAACAGGCCACCCACCGTCCGCTCCACCCAGTTTGTGCTGCCCGCATCCACGGCAAACTGGCCCAGGGCCCAGATGAGGAGGGCAGGGATAATAATCCACTGCGATAG
Organism: Fusarium buharicum; assembly: GCA_014822075.1. Taxonomy (NCBI): domain Eukaryota; kingdom Fungi; phylum Ascomycota; class Sordariomycetes; order Hypocreales; family Nectriaceae; genus Fusarium; species Fusarium buharicum. The sequence goes on along the minus strand of JAATHB010000327.1, from coordinate 105,297 downwards.
TCGCAGAAAGCCCGAAACCACAAACCGCGAGCGCGACTTTTCTGGTGTCAGAAACTCTAAGCTAGAGTATGTAAAGTAGAAGAGGAAGAGGGCTAGGCTGTAAGCCAGCCCACTGTCGCGGCCGCCAACATCGAAGGCGACGGGGATAGAGAGGACGATGCTGAGCAGGAAGATGGAGCTGAAGAGCGCCCTGAATAGCCACCACATCGGAGCGACGAGAGGGCAGGCGTAGGCCGCGCCGAGGGTATCGAGGGTGTTGCGTTCAGCAAGTTGGCATCTAAGTGCGCCAGGCGATAACGAGGGTGTCGTGACAGCAGCTAAGGGCTCGCCCGATTTGTGGAGTTTTTTTCTTCAAGGCGAGATTCTGCCCATGGATAAGGCTCGTGCGCTCGTTCGTGAAAGTAGGTAGCTATGGTCGGATATATCGAAGGTCGGTGAATAGCGACAGGAAGCAGGGCGACAGAGCGAAAGTCCAGATGAGGTTGGCGAGTCAAGGTCAGGCAAGACAAGACAGAAGTTGGCCAGTCTAAAATTCACGGTAAGGTACGTAGCTGAAAAAAGCTCTGGTGCTCGGCTGTTGCTCGACGTTTGGAGGTGACTTGCACGCTCGGCGATGCAATGTGGCTAAAGCAGGTAGCGGCCAATTTTTGCTTATCTTCTGCTATCTTCACGTGGCAGAACATTGGCATCACATCACGCATCTACCTGGCAGAAAGAAGGAGCTCGGGCCAGCGCTTGTCGGCCACTAAACAAGTTGGCGGGGTTGGAAGCTTTGGCATTCCATTTTGTGACTGTTGTTGGCACGTGTCACCAACAAGAAGCGACGGACTGAGAAAGAGCTAAGCTGAGCTCTGCTGTTAGTACTGTACCAAGATATTGCAGAATGACCAAGTTTCAGATCTTCAAAAAGGCAGGTTTCCATTCTATGTTTGATCGACTGACCAAGCAGAAACCGCTGAGATGACTTGGGGTCGGTTGGTGCATAGCGTCACATCAACATGATAGGCTCACAACAATCAATACCAAACTCTGGGTGGTACGGCGCAGCAGATCAATACATCAGCAAGGCAAGATCTGGAACCATGACAACATGGATAACCTCTATGACATGCTCCTCAAGGTTTACTTGGCCAACTTATTTTCTGATTCTCTATCAATCAAGGTTGCGCCGACTCCGAGATGCATTGTCAACATTGGATACATCATCATGCCAACAAAGCCAGGCCATGACCGTGATGAGGTGAACTCTGTACCAACTGACAACTGACACCAATTCTACCTATTATACTTGATTTGGCCTAGCTCAATAGATGCCATGTCTTGCACTTAGCAAGTCTATGCTTATATCCGTCATCCACTTCGATTGAGACAACACGGCCTAAAACCCTACGCATCTCCACTTTGGGCCAAGGGTTTGTCTCCACGTCGTGTCAGAGCCTCCCTAACCTAACTCCTTCATCATCACAACCTTTTACGCGTCGAAAAATCGCTATTCTTTCCAGCGTTGCGGATTCCCGTATTTCTTCCCCCTTCCGTCAGGTTGATTTTTTAATCTTTGTTCCGTGTACTTGTGCTAGTGCCAGGCTACTCGTGTCTTCTTCCATACCCAAGCCTTTACTCATGTTTGCCGCTCCATCATTCCAGTCTTGCTCCATATGATTTGAAGTAACTGCTGCACAAGTGAAGCAGCTCTGATACCCCGACACTTTCCCTACCAAGAACAATGCGCCATGATTCGGTCACGATACTTCATCGTTCGAGACGATGCGAACCGAGAGATCAAGCGACACCGAGGGAATAACCTGTCCAAAAGTAGCCAGTGCTGCCTTGACATGAAGGAGGAAATGTGTAATACTGAGGCATGAAGCGACTTCAATCCCGACCACTGGTGACATCTCTGGACGTCCAAAGACTGCTCAGCGTTGAGGGAATACATGCCGAATTGCAGCAAGCGCTACTCCCATCAGAAATGCACCGAATATGTGATGCAATTGTATACAATCATTGTCTTGCATCATCAATTCTTTGCATTCCCTATCCCGTTGCTTCTCTGTCATATTTGTTTTGTTCTGTCGTATTGTCACGATGTTGTGTTGAGCATTCTGATGGTGATGGCATTATGTGGTGGTGATGGCTTCAACTCGTTGCAGAAATCCATTTGGGTGGCGTGGATGTGTTATGACGACCTCAAACCACCACCAAATTATCACGGCGCTTGGTTTCGCGGGGAATTCAAAGCTTCACCTTGCTGCCGCTTCAAAGCATAGCTGCCAGTTGCTCGTTGGGCGGCCCCTATACGAGCCACCAAGCTTCACCACTGCCAACCTTACCAATCCCCGCCCGCCTCTGCTACAGCGCAACACCACCAGCACACCACGCAGCTCTCCCATGAGAGGATCAGGTGTGCAATAGCTTTATAGGTTAAAACAAATCAATCTGTTTCCAAGGGGGAGCAGGGGCGCCGTGGTGAGCGGTCAGGTCAAGCTGTTCTCGCCTGGTGGATAAGGGGACGATTCTCGACGACAACCGATACCAACGACTACCGACGACAACTCGAGTTCGAAACCCGACCCAACGACTAAAAAAAAAAGCAAAGGAGGGCAGAAGGCGCCGTGGTAAGCGGTCAGGTCAAACTGCCCGGCCTGGAGGAAATGGCCCGACGACAACCCGAGCGACAGAGATGTAGGGGCCCTCGGGCCCCGAACTCTTTTGCCAAATTTCCAAATTTTGATTTTTACATGGACGATCAGTTATGCGTAGAGATGCGTGCACCTGTGTTTTTTGTGAAGTGTTAGACTTATGTGAATTAACATGATTGACTTACTAAAAGAAACTAACTTGTCAGAGAGATTAAGCTTACTCTATTAATTGAATATTTTACTTGAATGTCTCTTGAAATGACTTCTGCGTGATGCGTAATTGAGAAGTGATGTTGTATGTCGTGTTATATTATTGGCTGAACAGTCGATCGCCCAGAGATCGCCCAGGTCTTAGCGCTCGCTTGGCAACAACCTCGCTTGTTTATTATGTCAAGGCATTACTCTGAATAAGCTTAAAAGTCCACCTTTGTAAATGGACTTGCACGCGCCTCGCTGAAATCAGAGAAATGCTCCTTGAACTCCCCAGTAAAAGTGGATGGAAATGCCTCGGATGAAAAACTCGACTTCGATGTGGAGCGCATTTATATGCCGTATTGCCGGGAAACAACCAGGCAAAACAGCTTCACCCTGATAGCCTGATGAACTATAAAACCTTTTTGTTCTAGACTAAATGATGACTTTCAAGGGTTTAACGATGCGATCGCAGGGCGTAGCAACTGAGACTGAGAAGAGCGTCACTCTTTTTCTTGCGAATATGGCAGCGGTTCCGGCCCCTCGGGGACTTGTTTGGCTGATCGGTATGAAGCGCTTGGGGCAAGTATTCAACTTGACTTAGTTTCTGTCAGCAGAGATCACATCATCTTTGGAGGATCAAGCCATGTTCGATGAACTCCCCCCAGTAGCTACTGGAATGAGGAATGGGTATGGCTGAGCCTCAACACCAGAAGGAGGACTTGATGCCATGAGAATACCTCCTGGGATATACTGAGACCGGTGTGAAGTTCTGTCGTGAAAGTCTTCATAATAATCACTATTAAACACCAGTTGCGTATAGCTAGTCTTGATTTGAAAGCCTGCATCCCATGCGAACTGCTGATTGTCATCACAACTGACGACAACTACAGCTAGTCATTCGCAGGATCGAACACTCGTGCAGTAGTCAGATTTTAACCAGCAACTGAATGAATTGCGTGCGATCTATTGATTTCATTATACGAGCTTCATCCTTCGGCGTCGATGAAAATGTTAGTTTGCAGGAGGAGGCTCCTTCAGACCAATCTCGCCCCTTTGAGCCCACAAAGAAGCAGCGTTACGTATGAGACCCCACGCATTTAAGCAACTGCAACGCCGTGGGCCGTTTGAATTCATATGTTCAAGTACCTGTCCAAGCACTTATCTCTTCGCCCCTTGCCCCCAGACAGGCATCCGTGATCAGATCGACTAGGCGGAGAGCCCGATGGAATGGTTTCTCAAGCGATGATGCGATTCAAGCTGTCCTTAACTGGCTGGTATCAAGTTTCAGTCTGGGGTCGTCGGCGTTGTGACAGCCTCTAGTCCGGGTGTTCGGCACATGGCGCGGACGGAGTGGGGCCTTGTCCGCCGTTCCGGACCGTTCGTCGTGCTGTTATTTGCCTATGTATCTGCCGACACTCCGTGGCGTGTGTAATTTTCTGCGCAGGCCTGCACGTATTAGAATGATCGTCCAAGTTACAGTATCATAGCGCAGGGTCTTATGAAAAAAGAGGACCAAAGAGAATCAATATGGAGGACGTCCGGGGGGCGTTGAACAGATTTGAGACGAGAAAACTCCTACTCTGGTCTAGTAGTAAAGTCTCCAGTGCAGTAGGGTCATCCTAACCAACGGCAAAGTTGGAAGGAAGGATGAATGGGTTGCTAGGATCGTAACTTCCGTAGGGATTATGTCTGACAGTAGAGACTTCTTCAGGCAGGTCTTTAAAATGCAGCCTGCTTCCCAGCATTTTTGCTGTCTACACTCGATACTCGTCTCCGCTCGTCTTTGTACTCTAATCGTCTCTTTGATCACATTGCCATATTATTGTGTCGCAAATATCGTTAGTATCTCTAGTGTTTCGATTTCCCCAGCACCACTAGATCTCCTCGATCAGCACTTATACCACCCTTCGACACCTTCACAATGAAAGAGAAAGGATCTCTTGGCTCAGGGAGTGGGAGCCCTGATCCTGAGCGCCGCATCTCCCAACTTCAGACTCCTTCGTCGCGATGGGCATCAATCTTTGGTGGCGAGGGTGTTACCATCGGTCCTCGCATGGCTGAACTTCCCGAATTTGCCAGACAAGACCTTTCAGACTCAGAAGACTCCAGCTCTGCTATTCTCAACAAGCAGTTGATGGCCGAACAAGGAGAACAGATCCAATACCGAACCTGCTCATGGCAAAAGACTGCTGGTTTGCTTTTCAGTGAATACATTTGTCTTGCCATTATGAGTTTCCCCTGGTCGTATAGTGTCCTCGGCTTGGTACCAGGCATTATTCTGACTATCGTTGTTGCTCTTATCGTGCTTTATACCAGTCTGGTGCTTTGGAAGTTCTGCTTGCGACATCCTGAAATTCGCGATGTTTGCGATATTGGACAGATGCTCTTCTGGGGTAAGAAGTGGGCTTGGTGGGCAACTGCTGTGTGCTTCATCCTGAACAACACTTTTATTCAGGGTCTTCATGTCTTGGTCGGTGCCAAGTACTTGAATACGATGACCGCTGCAGATGATGTGGGTAGTTGCCGCACTGTCATGTTCTCTGTTATCGTTGCCATCATCAGCTGGATATGCTCCTTGCCCAGGACTTTCGACATGATGGCCAAGCTTGGAACGGCGTCGGCCTTGTTCACCTTCATTTCTGTCCTGCTTGCCGCTGTCTTTGCTGGTATTCAGGACCACCCATTTGGATACGACCCTGTAAAGCTGGGCGAGCCTATCGTCACTGCTCTCCCAGTCAAGGGCACAACATTCGTCAATGGAATGTCCGCCTTTCTCAACATCAGCTACACCTTCATCGGCCAGATTACTCTTCCCAGCTTTATCGCGGAGATGCGCGATCCTCGAGACTTTCCCAAGGCTCTTTGGGCGTGCACAATTGCTGAGATCATTGTCTTCAGTCTTGTTGGAGCAGTCGTGTACGCTTATACCGGCAACCAGTATGTAACGGCGCCCGCTTTTGGTTCGCTGGAAGAGGTGTACAAGAAGGTCGCGTTCTCGTTTATGATTCCAACTATTATCTTCCTCGGCTGCCTATATGCTTCAGTATCCGCTCGCTTTGTATTTTTCCGTCTTTTCCGCGACTCCAAGCACATGAAGAGCCACACTCTCGTCGGCTGGGGATCTTGGAGCGGAATTTTGCTTGTTACCTGGATCTTTGCTTTCATCATTGCCATGGTTATCCCCTTCTTCAACTCACGTAAGTGTTCATGAAGCGCTTCGACCTGAACCACCGTGCTGATTAGTGTTATAGTGCTTTCCGTCATGTCGTCTCTGTTTGACAGCTGGTTTGGCTTCATATTTTGGGGCGTTGCCTATTTCCGAATGCGAACTGCGGATCAGAAGGTTGGAAGACAACACAGCAAGATCACAGACCTTACTGGAAATATCGTCAACCTTATTTTGATCGCAATTGGTATCCTGTTCCTTACAGTCGGCACATACGCCAGTGTGCAAGGCATTATCGACCAGTTTGAGGCAGGTACAGTATCCGGCGTATTTTCATGCGCTTCCAACGGACTTTAACGGAGAAATGATTCTGTAACACAGAAGGAGTTGGTTTTGCTAGATTCTGAAATAGATGAGAAAAGAATAAATGATAGACAGAGAATAAGGATACCCCAAGCGGAGTATATACAGGCAACAGTTCCTATTTGGATGTTAGCGGACTGGGTTTTGTCAGATTAAATACCGCCAAGAATTGAGACTCGAATTGGATAATCGAGACATCATGGCATTGAAATTGAAGTGAAGCTGATGGCGTGAAGTTGAAGTTAAAGTTGGAGTTGCGAAGTGGAGGTTTGAGGCTCTTGCTGGGCCTTGCTTTAACCTTTGACACCCAGACCAACGCCAAGAACACCCAGAACGTGATATTACATACGCCATCTGATCCTGTTGATTAAGCCAAATGGCTGCGCCAAAAACCTAAGAATATCAAGAAATATGTAACAAGCTGTTAGCATCATATTTTGGTTGTCGTGATAGTTGTAGTAGTGAGGCATAGCAGTCATCAATAAGCCAAGATGCATGCAACAGTTCAACTGGTTCAAGCTGCATGGATGAAATGAACAAGGTATTAGCATCTGGGAGTCTTTACTTCTAACAACTGGTTCACGTCTAACGATATTGGAGGAACCAAGGAATACATCAATACCTAGTATTCGTATTCGCACCTTAGACCAACATCAAGACTGCAGCATTTAAAGGAGTTTTTGACATCACCCTAGTTCTGTTATTAAGAAAATAACCCTACCAGATCGTCGGAATTACAAACCTCGTACAGAATTTCAGGAGAAATAGGACCAGGAAGTTTCCAATAAATACCGAATAATCGTATGGTCTTGGTGTTTATCACCGGAACTCGACGGTCCCGAATGGCACCACTCGAACCATATTCCCCCGCCCTCGTCCGAAGATTTGCTGAAGCTTAGACTGCTCTTTTGTAGTTTCCAAGATTTCAACGTATTATTGCATGCAGTGCTTAATGAATTGGCTCAATTTGTTCTAAATGTCAAGCTCCTGTGGTACTCGTTATTCCTCAGTAAAATAGCCCAGAGATCAATGAATATTTCTGCCACGCCATGCAATTCGCCCCTCTGAGTGGCCTAAACTCTGCCCCGCCTTTTGACCCCTCAAAAACGGGCAAGTCCCCTGAAATTCGTCCCGCCAAAATCTGTAGCCCCTAAAAAAAGTTACCTATTGCAGCTCCTGCCAATCAACGCTGGATTTTCACCGCCTTCCACGTTGCTTCTCTTTTCTCCATCAACCTTAACTTCCCCTGTCCTGACAATCCGCCTGCGCCGCAAGTTCCAGGAGACAGAGGAGGCAAAATCTCACATTCTTTTTTAATTCCAACGGCCTTGCACTCTTCGTCTTCTCTCTTTTGCTTTCTTTCTCTTCTATACCAACGGATTTGAACAATAGAAGAAGAAAACATATCGTCGCAATGTCTGCGGCCAACTCCTCTACCGTTACCTCGAGGGCCAAGGGTAGCCCATCCCCAGCTCCTACAGACAACCACAACGATGCTGCCGAAAAGACAAACGACTTCTTCTGGACCTATACCGAAGAACCTCATCGAACCCGTCGTCTCGCCATTATCAAGGCTCACCCCGAGGTTTGTCCTACCCCAATTGGCGCCCCTCTTTACCAGACCTAACCTCTATTCCCAGATCACAAAGCTCTGCGGTCCCGAACCTCTAACCAAATGGGTCGTCCTCGGTGTCGTCTCTCTCCAGGTCTTCCTCGCTTGGATGCTTCAATCGACTTCTTTCTTCTCATGGAAGTTCTGGGCTGTCGCCTATGTCTTTGGCGCAACCGCCAACCAGAATCTCTTCCTCGCCATCCACGAGATCTCACATAACTTGGCTTTCAAGAGCCCCCGTCTCAACCGCCTAATTGCCATCTTTGCCAACCTCCCCATCGGCATTCCTTATAGCGCTTCTTTCCGAGTACGTGAATCCTGATCCTAGCTCTTTGAGCGTTGAACCATTGCTAATTTCTTTCAGCCTTACCATCTTACCCACCACAAGTCCCTCGGCGTTGATGGCCTCGATACCGATCTCCCGACCGCTTTTGAAGCTTTCGTTCTCGACTCGATCCTCGGAAAGGCCTTCTTCTGCACCTTCCAGATCTTCTTCTATGCCCTGCGACCCATGGCCGTCTACCGCGTTCCCCTGACCCCGGTCCACTACCTCAACATCGCCGTCCAAGTCACATTTGATCTCCTCCTGCTGAGATTCGCCTCCATCAACTCCCTTCTCTACCTCCTGCTCTCCTCCTTCCTCGCCGGCAGCCTTCACCCTCTGGCCGGCCACTTCATCGCCGAACACTACGTCTACGAGACCGTCACACCCTCTGCGCGCAACCCCGAGAACAACATCCCCGTTCCCGAGACATTCTCCTACTACGGACCTCTCAACTGGTTCACCTACAACGTCGGTCTTCACAACGAGCACCATGACTTCCCTGCTGTGCCCTGGACCCGTCTCCATGCTGTGCGCGACATTGCCCATGAATTCTACGATGAGCTGCCTCGTCATGAGAGCTGGTGCTACGCCATCTGGCGCTTCATCTGGGACGAGAATGTGGGCATGAACTGCCGCGTAAAGCGCAAGCAGGGCGGTCGTCTTGTCGGAGGTGGCAAGGTTGCCGATTGGAAGCAGAATGAGATTGAAGCTTAGATACGATGTAAGGACGCATAGCAGAAACGCTGTAGCATGAATGAGTTTTTGACGGGTTGTTTTTTGGAATTGATACGAAAGACTGCGACTCTTGCTTTGATTTTTAGTTCCTGCTTGACTGAGAGCAGACGCAATAGATGAAGACAAAAGCACCATAGAGTACAGATCCTTTGCGCAGGGCGTTTTGGGGCATGAGTAAAATATATATTATAATCTTTCGCACGGCTACTATGGTTTGATGATCATACTTGACTTGCAACGTGTGACTATTCGAGATGGCTTAGGTTCCTACCAAATGCCAAGCTGGGAATTTAATGTGGACAAAATATGTGAATCATCAAAAAGGAGACTTAAGATAATTAACAAAGTAAACGCCTAAGTTGGTAGTGAGCGCGAATAACAAGTAATACGACACAAGAAAATACCAGAGCTATGCTCGGCTCAAGTTGAGAGTGTACACTCAAAGTCACGGCATCACAAGCCTCTTCTCCACCACCCGCTGTGCAGCTCCCTCATTACGCAGCCCAGCCCAGCCCGGCACCATCGTGACTTGGTCTTCATCCTAGTCTCTTACAATCTCCACCGACTCCAATACCATATCGGGCCGTTGACGTTGCAGTTTTCCGCCCATCGTATGATATTATACGCTTCCTCGATCCTGTGCTCTCCAGGCTTTACCCTCATCATACTTTGAAGATATATGCACTCGGTGGTCATAAGTGTCTCCGGACTAAATTCTCATGAGCGTCATCATGTCTAATAGTTTTCCGCTTGTAAAAAAGATCCCGGGGTGGCCGCCTTCTGCCTATATCTAGAAGAAGAAGTAGGCGAGAAGGAAGCTGATCAAGCACAGGATGGCCGCCATCTGGACTGGCACACCTTCGACGGTCTGGGTCACAGCTTGGGCGGTCTGGGCGAGGGGTCGCTTTTCATCGTCGCTCGAGGTTGATTTAACGTTGCGCTGTCGGAGACCGCTCTCCTTAAGAGCGGTAAGCTGCTGCTCGGCCTGGGCGAGCTTAGCCTTCAGTTCCTCGTAGGTCACCTCTGCGGTCTCCTTGATGGCCGTAGTCGCCTGAGTAATGGTGTTCCTAGGCTCAGACGCGGGCGCCTCATGGATGGACCGAGCCTTCTCGTCTTCCACAATAGTCTCACGGGGAGATTGGTAAGGAGGTGGGGCCGAGGAAGAGGGCGAATCTTCTCTAACGACAGGGGAAGCATATGTGCGTGAAACGTCGGGGGTATCGTTGGCCTGTGAGGTACGCGATTAGTCGTCAGGTGTTCCAAGGCTAGTTCCGTGAACTTACGCCATTAGCGATGGCCTGCTTGTTAGGCGTAGAGATTGGTCGGTTGGAGATCTGGTCGAGATCGGATTCAGCCGGCAGCCAGTTGACTCGAATCTTGCGCTCCACGAGCTGGCCCTTTTCCGCCGTTTCGAGCTAATAACTCGGATCAGTTTTTGCGAATTGGAACCTGGGTAGATCAAATACATACGACATTGGCAACACTAGCGAATTCCTTGTCTGCGGTAATGGAGGCCGACTGGACGAGGAACTTGTCGCGGCATCGTGCATCAGGGGCAGGGTCCTGCTTCATGGCCTGGAGCAGAACTGCATGATAATTAGTCGGTCGCCAGTGTGGGGAAAGGAGAGAGCTTACCAGAGACATCGAAGCTCTGGCCGGCCTCAATACGGCCTGCATTTGGTCGAACACAGTATCTATAAGGAGTGGTCAGGTTTGCGATTCGAGGGGGCTGGAGAGGGGCAATCATACTGCTTAGGGGCAGTGGTCTTGACCTAGAGCATGTGTTAACAATGTAGTCGCATCAGAGTCGCTGAGCAACCTACCTTGAAGGCCACAGGGGTAGGGTTGGGGTTCTTGAGAGTAAGAATCTGCGAAACCTCGGTGGTGAAAGGGCCTAGCAATCATGTCAATCTCAGAGGCCCGTGGTGGTCCATGGTAGATGACGCACGTCTAAAGGACAGCTCGAGGGGCTCGATATCGACCGACATGTTGAATTATTAACGTCTTTGGTGACTTTCAGCTGTCGTTTTTGAAGTATCGCGCGATGGCTTTTGGTGAGCTCGTTGCAGCGGTAAACCAAGTGGAAACGTGGCAACGGCAAGTATGGATGTTGGTGATGAGCAAGGGGGATTAGAAGCTAGGCGAAGGAAAGCGATATGAGGTTGCGCAGAGTCGATTCGGTCTCAAAGGGTTTGGTCGCGTGAGAAGATGAAGTAAAAATTGGTGACGAAATGAAATGAATATTGGATGTTGTAGTGTAGTGTAGTGTAGTGTAGTGTAGTGTGGTGTGTGATGCAAATGGAAGGAGAATGGAAAGGCCAGGTTCGGAATAGATGCCCGGTCTTGTCCTTGATTCCCCACGACGTAATTGCTTCTGCAAGCCAGCCCAGGACGCCCTATTCCCAGTTGAGTCGCTGAGCTTCAGGTGGTTGCTACAGGGCGCACGAGCCACAGGGACTGCTACTGTGGTCTGTGGGCTGCCACTGGGCTGGGCTCGGTTGTCCTACTCCATCTAAACATTGCGTCTTATTCATTCCTCGATCCAGCCACCTACATATTCTTATTTAAACGTCAATTTGATGTTAGCCTCTGTGATGATGTCTTTCTTCTTTATCAGCTCTACCTTACCCCGACCTACATGAGCTATCCACTCTGTTGCTTTCAAGTACCTGTTAACAGCCCACAAAAAAAGGTTCCTAGGTTGCCTCGGAACTGGGTCCACGACTGCATGCATGTATTGCTAAGCAGCCAATATTCAGGCACTTGAAATCAGGGAAACGAAGTTATCGTGGTATCAAGGCAATGTTTATACTAACCAAATCAAACTCACTGATCGACGTGATTTCGAGGCTTGGCAAATAGGTTGGCCAATGAATGGAGGAACTTTCTTCGTTGTCAAGAACGCCAAAACTCTCTAACATCGCCGAACCACCACCACCATGGGTTGAGATCGTCCATGGTTGCGGAATGTGCGGATGTTGTTATATATCGGTCCTGTCAATCAAACATGGCGGATTGAAAGAAGAAAGTGACGATATTGTAGTTTGATACGTTTGGAACTTTGACTACAAACTGTTTAAGAGATGCAATGTGAGAGGATGAAAGCGCTCAGTAGATGAGGTTCAAGGAGAATTGGGATGAAGCCATACTCATGGAGCAGACAAGTTAGTTTGTGACCTTTAATGCCCATGACACTCGCTAGGATTGCTTTGAGCACAACTATAATGACTCAATGCATGCGAATCTCTGCGCCAAACCTTGTGAAATTGTGAAACCATGGAGATCTGCAGTTGATGAATCCCTAGACGACGAAATGTGGTCACGGTACGTCTTGTACGAGTAAACGACAAATAAACAATCCCTCTAGCCTCGATTTGAAAAGAAGAAGAACAAACACGAAATGATTTACTCTTGGTGCGCTGAACGACTGACCAGAATAACTTGACCTTTTAATTAACGTTCACCGTTGGCTCTAGTTCATCTAGGACAGTGTTTGCTTGACTAGGCCATCTAAAAATATCCCAAACAAATTCCTACGCTACGAATAGGTCATGCTCAGCCTTCTGTAAGTAGTAGTCCTACGGAGTTTAAACCAAAAGGTGGATTAAAACAACGCCATCTGCACCTTGGGCCTTCGTATTGATCGACACGAGGCTGTGCCACCGTGGCTACTCTACTCCATCTTCCTCCTGAATCTGGCGGTTGAGTTTCTCGCAGAACAACCGCCTGGGGCGCGTTGGAACAAAAGAACCTCAATGAATACGTGTGCAACCACTTCGCGAACAGGACCGTGTAGGGCTATTCATCGGACAGGCATGCATACTTATACGAGCAGATCCCTTGGGTCAGGTGGCCTGGAATCTTAACTAGAGCAGTTCTTTATACGATATCCATCTAGGCCATACATATTCTTGGTGTATATTACTCTGTCTTCAGCCCAGGAACATCATACTCAACCCTCCACAACTCTCACTCCGATTCACTTTCACTATGGGCTGTAGTCATTCTCGCTATGTTCTAGAGATGGAATCCCGACCCATCCGTCCTGTCACTCTCTCAAATCAATCGGCTGGTTCTGTAATGATACCCTCAGTCTTTCAAGATCAACTCGATCCAGAACTCACTCCACAGCAAATCACCAATGCCTTTCGTCACATGGCCGAGTACCTAAATGAGTGCGGCGTGAGCATAGAGTGCGTGGCAGTCGACGGCGTCGTCGATACACTCTACCTTCGCTCGAAGGAGTCAACGCACAACGTCGAATTCCTTCTTGACCCTGCCTCAAACGACCATACCACTCTCAGCAACGCTGCTAGTTTCGCCAACCGCCAAGCTCAAGAGAAACTCGGCAGCGAATGGTTCAACAACTCAATGCAACTCTTGGTGCCTCAAAGTGCCCAGACTACCCTTGTCCAAGAGGCCAAGGGTCAGAATGAGGTTGTCTTTGAGCATCGGGGAACCAACGGCGGACTAAAGGTGTATGCTGCGCCTTGGTCGTTTGCCTTATGTGGCAAGCTCAACCGTCCTTGTGACGTTGATGATGCAGTTGTGTATCTCCACCGATATTTTAGTCTCACTGGTCAAGACTATGTCATGGCCAGATCGATTTACGAGGAGTGTCAAAAGTATCACAAAGATGTATCGCAGGATGCGTTGAAGCGCCTGGATAAAGCCTATTCCCGAAAGCACGGCCACTGGCCTATCGTATGGAACTGAGAAGGAACAAGGATTGATTCAGCATGTTAGATAGTGAGATTATGATACCCTGGGTTGACTAGCATGCCCATATAATGATGATAATGGCCTGAATTAGCAAACGTTTCATTCTTGTTTTGTAAAGTGAATGCGGGTTGATGGAAGTCTTTGTTCCCTGCAAACTTTTGACGCTTGTTAACATTCAAGTCTTTTGAAAGGACCAACACTCGATCTTTGACACGATATTAAATAGTCAAGGCCGAATGCGACACTCTCAATTTTAAAGAATAGGAAATCTGATTCCTTATAGCTTTGGATTTCAGTGTCGGTTTTACTTCGATTCAAGTTGTGACAAGAGTTTGTTGAAAGCCTGAGAAAATGTCTGGGCTAGAGCCAATGAGTAAGGTAATTTACACATTGCTTAACCGTAGTAAACCCGGCGTTAAACAGCAGCGCACGTCACTGAGGCAGCGGCTGAAATGACGTTTCTTTAGTACTTAAGCTTCCGTCTTTCAAAGATCAAAGCTGCATGCAGACTGAGCGCAAGCTGCATCAATTCGACTCAATTTACTATTGCACAAGCAACTTTCTTTTGCTTTAACATTTCAAAGTCTGCTTCTATATAAAGCCTCCTCTTCTCTTCTTTTCTACACAATCATACGCTTGACCTTACCACCTTGCCCCTCATACAACCAACTCCACTATCAACAACCTCACAGCCTAACATCACCGCCAACATGCCTTCCGATCTCGACACTTTGCTCGATATGGGCTTTGACAAGGAGCGTTCTGAGATCGCTGTGAAGAAGTCTGGGGGCCGTAAGCTTTTTTCTCTCCGACAAATCTCACCCCAAGCTGACCTTTTTTAGTGCAGGGTGCCCTTCAGTGGCTTGAGGACAACCAGGACAAGCCTCTGGATGAGATCAAGGCTGCTGCTGCTGAGAAGGAAGATGACGAAGATGACGATACAGAAGCCAAGATTGCTGAACTTGAGACTGGCAAGGCCAAGTCTCTCATCTGCAATGAATGCGGCAAGCGGTTCAGAAACCATGATCTGGCGACCTATCACGCGACCAAGACGTGAGTTGGCAATATGTAGATATCACTTGTTACCCAGTTTACTAACGATTCACCAGTGAGCACACTGATTTCTCTGAATCAACAGAGGAGATTGCTCCCCTAACTGAAGATGAGAAGAAGGCCAAGCTTGAAGAGCTCCGCGAGCGCCTTCAGGCTAAGAGAGCCCTTCAGTCTGCCAAGGACAAGGAAGATCACAAGCGCAATGAGGTAAGATTCTCCTCACTGCTTACATATTTTATTCAAATCTAATCTCTTATAGCAAATCCGTCAAAAGTCCACCAAGGAGAGCCAGGAAGCAAAAGAGGAGCTGGCCCGCAAGCAGCAGATCAAGGAAGCGGCTCAGAAGCGACAGGAGCAGCTCGAAGACCAGGAGGCCAAGAAGCGTATCAAGGCCAAGATCGAGGCCGACAAGGCCGAGCGACGTCGCAAGGCAGAGGAAGCCAAGGCAGCCCGCGAGGGACGAGCTCCTCAGGCCGAAGCAGCTACTCCTGCTGCCCCCGCTGCTGCAGCTGCACCAAAGCCAAAGGCCAACCATAACGAGGCGAGGCTCCGATTACAGACAGACGGCGGTAACATTACCAAGACGCTCCCTGCTGAGACGACACTGTTTGAGTTGGCCCAGCAGCTACAGAGTGAGACAGGGAACGCCGTCTCTAGCTTCACGACTACGTTCCCGAGAAAGACCTTCCAGGGCGACATTGATTTCTCTAAGACCCTGAAGGAGGCGGGCCTGGTTCCATCTTCCGTTCTGATTGTCAAATAGATCCAGGATGTAGACGTAAAAGGATATGCATGGCGTGGCGTTGAGGGCATGGCGAGGCAAGATTTAGGGATACTACGAGATATCAAACCTTTTAGGTAGACATGAAGAGAACAAGAGGAGCATGACTCCATCCTATTCACAATCACCAGATCCCTCGCACGACATTCACATGTGCAACCCAAGTTGAACTCAAACCACCCATGGCGGGACTTTTTTTTATTCAGAGCCTTTGAATTGACCAATTCTCCCTCGCGTAAACTCCGTTGAGTGCGTTCATCATAGCGTCGTATGAATGAAGCTGCTCTGTCCAGGGCGCAGGATATAGTGCCCTCTCTCCATCCTGTATGATCGATCGATTGGAAACCCCGAAGCCATGCAGTCGAAGTACAAAGAACAAGGAAACAGTCGTAGCGGCGTGACTTCTTAGTCGAAGAGACCGAAGCCCATGTCCTCGTCAGACTCCTCCTTCTCTGCAGTGGTTGTCAGCAATCCGCGCAAATCCGTAGCAGCTCATGATGGGTAAACGTACCCTCCTCCTTAGCCTCCTCAGCGGGAGCGTCGTCAGCAGCACCGCCAGCAGCGGCACCACCAGCGGCGGCAGGGGCGGCACCACCGCCGGAGCCAACGTTCACGAGGATATCCTTGACATCCTTGCCCTCGAGAGCCTATAAACACAAAAAATATTCCGTCAGAAAATCGAAGTCCTGGGGATGGCGTATAGTCGCTGGGGGGATATATCGGTTCGTACCTTGGCGAAGATGGAGGTCCAGATGGGCTCAACCTCCTCGACCTTGGCGGCCTTGATGAGGGTCTGGAGCTTGTCGGACTGCAGAGTTGCGATGACGAGTTAGCCTATCCGCACACACAAAGACACAAATTCGAGTGAACCGCGGGGCATCGCGAAAATTGAACGGCGACCGGAGAGGATTTTTAACGTACGGTGATCTCGACGCCGTCGTCGGCGAGGATCAGGGCCGCGTAGGACGAAGCGAGCTCGGCGTGAGACATTGTGAATGTGATTTGTCGTGAGGGTGACGGATGTGCAAGTCTTCACGAAGTCGAGATCGAATGTGGTTTGAAGTGAAGTCGAAGACCACCAGCCAGCAAATCCTGGGTGAATTTCCAGGGCTTTCAAGACCTAAAGTTGTGGGGCCCGCTTGAGAGGCTGCCTTGCTCTGTGATTGGCTATCGTCTAACGAGCCAATCAAGATAGCTTCCAAGGAAGCCTTGCGAGTTGCGGCGCATCTACCCCACCTTTGGCTGGATTTGGCTTGGAGCGAGAGCGGTCCCCCACTTGTCGGCTTCAGTGCCGTAGGCAAGAAGTGATGGGTCCGGCTTTCCCAGTCTGTTTCTTCGAGTGACAACATGATCATAACCCCAGCTACCTCCAGACAGTAATAGGATATTTTCGTAGCATAATACATCTTAAAATTATCTTTACCTTTTCCCATTCAAAATACCTTCTATACCTTCTTATCCCTGACGATTTAAAGCTATTACGACTTTCCGTATCTACTTATCTCTCCACACTAACGCCTGGACCAACTTCCCTGGACCTCTGGCCCCGCCGCCACTCTCCTCGACTTTCGTCACTTCTTGGAAGCTCAGAGAACTTGCGCAAAGCATAATCAACGAGTACAACAACTTCAAGCTCGGTATCGATAAATCGCAAGACTTACGACCTTACTACCAGTAGAGGGCTACCTACATACGTACAAGGATCTCGGCAACAGCAACTACCAATATGGATACTCCAGCAATCCCACTGCCGCGGGACCCTCGGGAACAAGCTATCCTCGAGAAGCTACAGCTGATCCGGGATCATCTGGTGCTACTCAAGCAGGATCGCACAAATTACATTCGATCCAAAGATGTCATGCCTTTGTTTGATCAAACGATGGATCAAGTCAAAGAACTGACTGTCATTCGTGAAGAGACAGGCGACAAGGAGGAAAACAGACGTATGTGGTCTGTAAGCGCAACTAGATGCGAACATACTGACATTTTATCTATCTCGAAGTGGACAAGGTTTTGGAGAGTTGTTTCCAGTTGCTTTCCCTTTTCTACCTCACCATTGGACGAAACAACGAGGCGCCTGCGACTTACGCCATGACCTCGACTGTTAAGCGACTACTCGATCATCTCGTCGAATCCGACCTCTACTCTGCTAAGGACCTTGGAAGCATCAAATCTACACTAGAGGATCTATCCAAGAGTATCCATGATGCTGCCAACGACCCATCCCCCGACAAGCGACACCCCCCATACATGCTCACCCTGCTCGAGAACCGCGTGGAACTCTGCAACACAACCCTATCAAAACTTCAAAAGAGATTGGAGCGATTGCCAGACCATCTGTTGGAAGAACATGAGAAGCTGATTTCGATCTTGCGATCAATCTCGCTGGCCAACACCAAGTCCAAGGTACGCAAGCATGAGATATGACAAGACAAAACAAAACTAACAGCGATTAGTTCTCCGCGTCCGAGGTTAAAAAGCTACGGAATCAGATCCTGGATATTGGCGAGAAGCACAACGGTGGCACGTTCACTTCAGAGGATGGTACTCTAGAGGAGGGGGGTGAAGAGCTTCGAGACTTGTACAATCGCTGTGTCCGCTGGTCGGACTTGGTTCTTGAACGGTAAGATGCGCGTCGCATTCACTCTGAGATGAGCTGACAGGTCAAAGACAAGGAGAAGTAGCCGATCAATGGCGGCCGATATACGATGCTCTCATTCACATTCGCAACGACCTCGAGAAGCTTTCCCTAACACAGGCATGGTCGCTCCGCGAGACCGACTTATACGACTTTCAACGGCAACTTGACAAGATTGACGAGAGCCGAGAGAACGGAAATTGGGTGGACGACCGGGGGCGACCGGCCGATCTTTGGACTCAGCGGACCATGCTATATCTGATTAGACGGTCGTATGCCTACATCTACTCGTTTATGCTGGCATCTGAGCCCGTATCCGAGGCTCTACTACCTGTTTACAACCAGCTGCAAACATTGAAACGTTGCCTCATTGAGGTCAAGAAGAATGGGGGTGTCTCCTCAGTGCGAGAGCTTTACCCATACAGCATGAAGGTATGTGGTGATTATTTAAGACTATCAATTGTGGCTTTTGGCTCTAACATGGAACAGCTCAACTCCCTCGACAACATGAAAGTGGACGGCAAGTTTGTGGTCAATGGCGACATTCCCGAAGGACAGGGCAGTGTTACTGGGCTATTAGCTGAATGCTTCGACCTCAACTATGAGCTAAGGGTTGCGGCTGAAGAAGCAGCAGAGAGTGGTACAAACGGTAACGAATCCTAGGCCAAAAGATGGTAAGGGATCAGGCTGCCACCCATGACAAAGGAAAAGGGCTCCGTGTGGAATTATTGGTGTAAGATGGCGTTTATACTTGTATTGGAATGACATAGCTCGGATAGCTTTATGCTGTGGTGTTGGGTGATAACTTGGGCTCCAATTGGGTTGTTAAGGAAACTCGTTGCAGGAACTCTTGATGGAGATGTTGGTACTAGCAGAGACAGGGAACGGATTACTCAAGGATTCAGGGTTCCAGCAATGGGCGGGTGAGAAACGAAGACATCACAAAGGTATGCAGTGCATCTTTCAGATAAGATATATTATGAACTTGGTGCTTGTTTTGAGCCCGGCTACGTTGATTCTACAGTAATGAATTCAGAGTATTAATTCGCTCGGAAAGCAGCCTTGAAAGGATAGATTTGGACCTGTGCATGATATCAGTGAATGTCGGTAGAATTGAACCATTCATTCACTCTTACCTTGTCCATGTCCCAGACACCCGACGTAGCATAGATGTCCTCGTTCAGTTGCTCTCGCACCTCTTCCACGGATTTTGCAATGCATACGAGAGTGCTGCCTGAAAAGTCGAGGCTGCTCGGACTATCATCTTTGGGAACGCTGTTGAGAATGGCGCCTTGATATGGTGTTAGTCCTTACTTCGCTTTGGAGAACACTTTAACAAGGTTACGCACCTCCCATCTTCCAACTTCCATCCTCAACACGGGGTTTCATGTTTTCAAAGTGAGTACTGGATATAAAAGTAAGCTACTTTCCACCATGGAGAGCTTGGACGCTTACCCTCGGACCTCGAGGCGCTTCTCGCGAACGCCGGGCTTGTCGGGGACGACGACGAGGAACTCAAACTTTCCAGGAGGGACGGAGACTGCGTGAGACATTGTTCGGATTGTTGTGAAGCGAGGAGCGGTTCTGAATTTGGATAGTGAAAAGGCGAGACGAGATGACATTGTTAAGTATAGGTACCTAGTAGGTATGTGAAGTGTTTATGTATTCGGCGGCAAGAGTTGCGGGGTGATGTTTGGGTGGGGTAGGTGCACTTAAGGGCGTGAGGTTTGACGAGATGCGCCTTTGGGGGATAACATGGGTTACACTATAAGGGTAATTATGAACAATTATATGTTGACTTGGATAAAAATATCATATGGTTAGTTATGAATTGTATGTAGTACTATATTACTATTGGGGCTTGCTATTCAGATCAAGGCTGTAAGTGCTTGAGTGGGATGTCATGATAGATTCAACGCCAATCAGAAGTAGAACATGTCAAGGAGAACTATGATCCCACGTAGTGCTACATTTCTGTGAAGAGCCAATGGAAGCATGTAGTCCGACAGAGCAACCGGCGCCCTTCTCTTTAGTCTTCTCAACCATTAACAAAGAATCAGACACTGTTCAGAGTCATGCCTAAGCTCAAAGCTCGGTATTCTGTATCAAACTCTCAAAGTTTCTCTTGTCTGCGGTACGACATCTCATAATTTAGTTCCCGTGAATAAAATTGAGCCACAGAAAACATCAAAGTGCCGTAGATCGGTGAAGACTGATATGCATCAAGCTGAAGCTCTGCCAATGCATCATTCCCCAGGGTAGCTCTGTTAAGCGAGCGAATACAGCTTGGACCCTGGCCTATGACGAAGGCAAAAGGACCCTGTCTTGAAGCAAGTCATTCGCATCGAGCCATCGGAAACCCCGGCGAATATCTCGTCCCCGAGGTTGATGAAATCCTTATAAAGAGGGAGGAAATTGGCTTATACATATCCATTCGGGATCACAGGATCTAATGCCAATGTTTACGCCGAGTATGATATCGTATGTCATCATGCTATGAGCTATGCTAGTCCGTCTTGGACCCAGCCAGCATGGTGCCATGATAGATTTCTGAGGACACAGTAGACGGAATGAGAAAAGCAGTGGGGGCTCAAACACTCATTGTTAATACAATCAAATTTTGTCCATCATGAGATGGAAAACCTGCATCATAACTTGATTCAATCGGAGGCCACCGGACCCGGACTCACTCCGCTCAGCTCCGAACAAGGATCGGCGTAGCTTCTCTGTTGCTTTCGCCCCACGGGGAACCTTGGGTCTTGAGAACAGAACCAAGAAAGGATTATTCCCAGAACAATTGATCTGGGAATAATATTACTTGCTAATCCTGGTCACTTGCCTCATGAGTTGTCACACCACTTAGACTATGGCATTCTAAAAACCGCGCAGTTGTTGGGGTAGGGTGGAATCTCAGCTGTATGTTCGATGCGGGTTAAACTGTAGATAGACGGGTCAGCTGGCGATTGGATTGTGTTAGTGGAGGTCTTGTATGCAATATAATATCTCTACCTCACCCTTCAAATCCTCCTCCTCATTCATACTGAACAAACAAGAAAGAAACCACCCATTGAGTTCTCCAAGAGTAAACTCATCTACTGTAAGAATATCAATGCCCTATATCAACACTGAGAAACAAGCTCTCAACAACCATCTCCCTCCCTCCCACACACCCCACAACCACGCCATCATGGCCCCCTCAGTCTACATCCTTTTGCACCGCGATTCCGAGTCCACAGTCACAATCACCTCTGTCTTTCTCGATCTCCAAGATGCCAACGCCGCACTGCTGCACCAAGCCCAAGAAGCCGGCGTCGACCCCGCGACCGTCAAACCCGCCGCTGGAACTTCCAGCTCGTCGCTCAACAAAGAGCCTCTCCGCTGGGAGGCAGCCGATGGTACTTCAGCCTGGGTTGAGCGCCATACTGTGACGAACCGCAAGACGCATGCGCCTGGTACGGCTGAGCAGCCTGGACTGAAGAGGAATGATAGTCGGCTGTATATCAACGATGATGATGATGATGTGATTGAGGTGGTTGACCACGATGGACACTATGACTAAGGGGACTAGGATAGAGGGTCACGACATGCAAGTAATGCGGAGTAATTCACAATTGCCAGCGATTTCAAGAGAGGAAGGTTTAAGCGAGGGAAGATTTATGACCCTGGTCATGACCAAGGGAAGCGATGTACTGCGTTTAGCAGCGTGGAATAAATGGTTTTTGGTAGCAACATTAAGCGATGCTCCAGTGAGATGTGAACCAACATCTAGCTGACTTGAATATACGTCTAACTGTAACCCGTAGCTTTCTAACTTATAAACATACAACTGCAAACCACAGCCACCTTTACAGCTTGGCCTTGGGAGCCGTTGTCATGATCTCGGCCACGATTCGCCTCTGAATCTTACCAGTCGCCGTCTTGGGCATCACATCGGTAAAGTAAATCTAAATCATCGTTAGCACCCATCCTTTAAACTCATGAAACTTTTACAAAACTCACCTTCTTGGGCACCTTGAACTTGGCAGAGCGCTCCGAAACCCAGGCCTTGAGCTCCTCAGCCGTCAACTCCTCGTCCTTCTTGAGAACCACAGCGACACCAATATCCTGACCATAGACCTCGTCGGGAATGGCGAAGCTGACAGCCTCGCTGATCTTGGGGTGGCGCGTCAGGACATTGTCCAGCTCAATGGGGCTGATCTTCTCGCCGCCCTTGTTGATGAGCTCCTTGATACGGCCTGTGATGACGATGTAGCCATCCTCATCCTTCTTGCCCTGGTCGCCTGTTCGGAAGAAGCCGTTCTTGTGGTAGGACTCAGCATTGGCCTTGGAGTTGTTTACGTATCCCTTTGTGACGTTCTCGCCAATGATGCAGATCTCGCCCTCGGAACCCTGAGGAAGCTCGTCGCCCTGCTCGTTAAGGATCTTGACCTCGACGCCTTGGCCGACACCAACGGTTCCAGCCTTTCTCTTGGCCGGAGGAAGGGGGTTGGACGTCATCTGGTGTGCAGCCTCGGTCATGGCGTAGGCCTCGAGAACGGGGGCGTTGTACGTCTCCTCAAGCTGCTGGAAGACAGTGGGCGACAGCGGGCTGGAACAGGAGCGGATGAAGCGGATGTTCGGCTTGGGACTCGGGGCTGGGTTCTTGAGCAGGATCTGATGGATCGTTGGGACGGCCGTGTACCAGTTGGCCTTGTGGGTGATAAAGTCTGGCCAGAAGTCGGAAGCGGAGAACTTTGTGGGAACGACCATCGAGCCGCCGGTAAAGAGAGGTGCCAGGAGACCGCAGAGCAGACCGTGGACGTGGAACAGAGGCATGACCAGCATGGTTCGGTCCTCGGGGGTGAGCTGATATGTCTGCTTGATGTTGTCTGTGATGTGGTTAGTCATTGAGGTGAGATGGGGTGTATGGGAGCATACTCATAGTTCGGGTAAGGTTGCGATGAGTGAGAGGGACCTAAGAGTGTGAGTAAAAGGGTGTCAGTGAGAATTTCATACTCTACTTACCACCTTGGGTCGTGAGGTAGTGCCACTATTCAGTTGTTAGTTGTGAAAGTATTCAAGGTGTCATGAGAACCAACCTAGTGTGAAGAATGAGGGCAACATCATCAGGCTCAGCCGTCAAAATCTGCTCCTTCTTGCCCTTCAAAAGACCATAGTCCTTGACATCAAGCGCAACCTCGCCCTTATCCGCATCCCAATAGCACTCAGCAACAGCAGCGTTAAACTTCTTCGCAGCCTTTACGCTAGGCGCACCAGCCGCCCAAGCGCCCTTGGGAACGAGGACGATTGCGCTCTTGACATCCTCGATATAAAACTCAAACTCATCCTGTTTATAGGCCGGGTTGAGAGGCGCAGCAATTGCGCGCTGCCATGAGGCGGCGAGGAATGAGACGATGAACTCGTATGAGTTGACGAGGGCGATGGAGACGGGAGCTGCCTTTGTGATGCCGAGATCGGCGAGCTTGCGCTGGAAGGTTGCTACATCGCGCTCGAGGTCGGTGTAGCGGACGGTGAGGGCCTTGGGTTTGGAGGGCACGATGATGGCCTCTGCGAGCGGATTGCTCTTGTCGATGGCGGTTTGAAGAGTGAGAGACATTTTGATGAGCCAAGAGTGGTGAGATTAGATGAGATATGATGCGCCGATTACCGTTGACTGCAGCAAGATATTTTATATAAGTGCCAAAACCGCAATGATCCAATTGATGATGAAAGAGATAAGTCAACGGTTCTCAAATGTTTATCTAACTTTTGTCTAGTCGCGATAAGGGGAACAATGAAGTGACGTGCTCGCTCCCTGGCCTGTCCGGGGGTCTTTCGGCTTCCACCCGAGCCGGGCACCCGCCGAACCAGGCCCGCCAAGTGGATTATCAGGTACTTTACGGGGGACGTCGGGCCTGAGCTTCCATGACAGCGGAGGCTATAAATGCCGTATAGCCTTCTGGGCGTCCTTGTGTTCCTGTACAACTCTTGGTTTTCTTCCTTTAGTGTTCTGATTTGGATGGAGGGAAATTGTAAAGGATGTAAAGCCAAGCCCTGTATACGTATGCTTCTGGCATGGGTATCCCAATTAAGCGGATATGGATGTCCAATAATATATTTTCAGCAAGTTCATACTCCGTTGTTTATCTGATTTATTATTCAGACTATCTTGACTCGAGCCCTTTAGTATAGGAATAGGAGATATTTGATGCCTTGATTGCATGGACGCGCATGAATACTACCCTGACAAAGCTGTCATGCGGCTGAGGCCGGAATTCGGCAAGTCTAACTCAACCTCCTCTCAGCGTATTCATCTATATCCCTCCCGGTCTTAAACAGGAGAAGCCACCCTAAGTAAGAATACGCAAGCTGGGGTGTAACAGTGTGCTCGGAGAGAAGTTCTATACCGAATCATCGGAAACTGCGAAACAAATCATCAACTGGGTTTATACTCGTACTTACACTGATGCTGGTAATGTAAACCACCACCACATCCCATAGCAGAGCCGCCGAAGGGAGAACTGAGGGGTGTTAAAAATCTCATCCACCGTCTTGCGCAGCGCAGTAATCTCTTTAAGCATCACAGCCATCTCTCTACTAACGTTAGTAGGCGGCTCTGCGATCGACTTACATAGCAGCCATGTCCCCTCTTGTCGGGCACACGTCGAGAAATGTTAACTTGGTCACAAACTACAAGCTGAGGAGTATTAATTAACAAGAAAGTAAACTATCGAGTAAACCGTGTCCTAGAATTATTCTACAATCAAATTCTAGTATAATGATCTTCATTATAAAAGTTCCTCGACCCAGTTTCGTCTTATTTGAACCCCATAAATGGGATCATTGGCGGGGTTTTAGGCTGCATGCTGCAGCTTGGGGGCACTAGAGCCTAAACTCACCACCTACTCTATTCGGTTCAATTGCGCGGCGCTGCACGCACTACAGTCTCAGGGCACCTGCAACTACTGCAACTACAACTGCAACTGCACCTTAGCTCATCTCATCACATCAAAGCTGCGCCTCAACTTTCCCCCGCGCATCCATCTTTATATAACCTCAACTTTACCAATATCCCCAATTACACGCCATTACCGTCTCACGAG
Source organism: Fusarium buharicum (assembly GCA_014822075.1). Taxonomy (NCBI): domain Eukaryota; kingdom Fungi; phylum Ascomycota; class Sordariomycetes; order Hypocreales; family Nectriaceae; genus Fusarium; species Fusarium buharicum. The sequence continues at coordinate 79,986 of JAATHB010000327.1, read as the reverse complement.
GCCCTTCAGTTCCGACAACCCCCCAAGGTCTTGAGTTTGCGATCTCATACATGCCTCCGTCTCTTCCGCGCCGACCGGTTACTCCCCGTTCCTTAGATCGACTAAATACTACATCCGTTGCCCATCATGGCTGAGGTGGACGCAATGCCCACCTTTGGCACAGAGCTCAAGGTTGGTTGCCTCTTCGACTCATGACAGCCTGTTCTTTAGCAACATTCGCTTTTCAACCTGCCGTTCTCTCTTGCGCCGGCATTGAGAGCTACCTCCTCATAGCTGACAAGGATCCTCATGGCTAATACACCTCATCATAGGATGGCTTCAAACCCGCCAATGCATGGGTTGGCCACGGCATCGCCTGGCTAGAAGAGATCCAACAATTCTACCGAGAACGCGCCGCCATCGAGAAGGAATATAGCGCCAAACTTATAGCACTCGCCAAGAAATATTTTGACAAGAAGAACAAGAAAACGTCCCAGCTCAGTGTAGGAGATACTCCTGCCATGACACCCGGCTCGCTCGAGAGGTATGAACTCCTGAACCCCACCATGTGATAGCTAGTCTTGAGCGCATACTGATGGCTATGCGACAAATACAGCGCTTCCCTGACCACATGGACAACCCAGCTCACGACGCTCGAATCCCGGGCCGGCGAACACGACCGATACGCCAACAACCTCATTTCACAGGTTGCCGAACCCCTCAAGTTCTTTGGCGGTCGCTTCGAGGAACTGCGCAAACGCCACGCCGAATACGCCACCAAACTCGAGCAGGAGCGCGAGGCTTCATATGCCTCACTCGCCAAGACAAAAGGCAAATATGACTCTGTGTGCCAAGAAGTCGAGGCTAAGCGCAAAAAGACCGAGTCGCATTACGACAAGGCCAAGGCCCAGAGTGCTTATCAGCAACAGATCTTCGAAATGAATAACGCCAAGAACACATACATCATTGCGATCAATGTTACCAACAAGCAGAAGGAGAAGTACTATCACGAATATGTTCCCGAGGTTATGGACAGTCTACAGGATTTGAGCGAGTTTCGAACGACAAAGCTAAACAGCCTCTGGACTGTCGCGACCAACCTCGAGTCTGATATGCTGCAGCAGAGCAACAGCATGGTTCAACATCAAGGTACCGAGATCCAGAGAAACCTACCACATCTCGACTCCATGATGTATATCCAGCACAATATCGGATCCTTCAACGAACCGGCAGATAAACATTTCGAGGCCAGCCCTGTCTGGCACGATGACGGCTCAATGGTAGTCGACGACACCGCAAAGATTTTCCTGCGCAACGTATTGGGCAAGTCCAAATCCCAACTAGGCGAACTACGGAGAGAAGTCGATAAGAAACGTAGGGAGGTTGAAGGTGTCAGGCAGCTGAAGCAGCGAGTCCGGGAAGGAAAAGAGAAGAAGGATGAAGTCGAGGTTGTCCGAGCTCTCTTTTCAATGCAGGAGGATCTACATGCGGTTGACCGTCAACGATTGACGGCCGAGGTCGAAACGTCTACCATTACATCTGTCGTGGGTGATGTTACGCTAGGTGCTAAGAACCACAACTTCAAGAGCCAGACATTCAAGATACCTACCAACTGCGACCTGTGTGGAGAGAGAATATGGGGTTTGAGCGCAAAGGGGTTCGACTGCCGAGACTGCGGCTACACATGCCATAGCAAGTGTGAGATGAAGGTCCCCCCTGACTGTCCTGGTGAGCAGTCCAAGGATGAGCGCAAGAAGCTCAAGGCCGAACGTCAGGACGCTGCGAACAAGCTACTCAAGCCCAGTGCTACCATGACATCGGTGCACTCCAACACTTCAGATGGGCCCGAACTCACCCGTTCCAACACCATGAACTCTCTTAGCTCCCATTCAGCGCGACCATCCTTGTCAGGGTCTGCCTCTGGGCAGCTTAGCCCTACTGACGAGACAGCACCGGACGCTGGACGGCCAAGCATGTCGTCCACCAAGACGTCTGGTACTGTTCGCAAGAACAGAATCATGGCGCCTCCCCCAGCGGCTTACATCACAGATTCTGGCGCCAACGCAACGAACGGTGGTGAAAAGGAGGAAAAGAAGGGCAAGATGTTATATCCATTCGAGGCTAGCGGCGATGGTGAACTTACAGTACAAGAGGGCCGGGATGTGATACTCCTTGAACCTGATGGTAAGTTTACTCTCTCCTTACAACTCCTTCATATCTAACATTTATTACAGATGGCTCTGGCTGGGTCAAGGTCCGCGCAGGCTATAAAGAAGGTATTGTACCATCATCATACATCGAATTCACCACCGTCACTACACCCTCAGCCCCCGCGCCCGCCGCCCGACCCTCTTCAACCTATTCCAACTCAACAACCTCTTCCCTCGCCCAGTCCACCAAGAAGAAAGGTCCTGCAGTGGCGCCCAAGCGTGGCGCAAAGAAGCTCCGCTACGTAGAAGCGCTGTACGAGTACACGGCGCAGGCCGATACAGAACACTCAATGGTTGAGGGCGAACGATTTGTTCTTGTGCAGGATGACCCCGGCGACGGATGGGTCGAGGTTGAGAAGGCGGGTGTTACAGGAAGTGTGCCTGCGAGTTACGTGCAGGCCGTCTAGAGAACGAGCAGGAGGTGTAGATGCAGAGTTTGTCTAGCATGAAGCATGCACTTACGACAGGTGGCATGTCTATGTATAATGAGCAAGCGAGCGGAGCTGCTTGATGGGATTCCATTTCGAATCTCTAAGAAAGAGACGTGGGACGAGAGAGGAAACTGTATATTGTGGGTTTAGATAGCATTCATGGGGAATAGGTATATAGTGCATAAGCTTGGGTTCACGGTCATACTGAGGGTCGGCATGAGTCACAAAAGCATGCGTGGTGTTTTCGCCACTGAACCAAGCTCAAAGACAACAGTCACATCAACCATTGCAAAAGATGAAAACAGATTGTACGAGCGTAGCAAGCCCGTGAGTAACACAGGTGATTTGAATAATGAGGAGAAAAGAAAAGGAGGCATAAAGCATCCATCTAAGTATATATTACAGCCATCTTACAGATCAAAAACCAAAGTAAAAACTAAAACCACCACGTATTGCACCATTGGTTCATTTCTCATGCATCCTTTCTGGTATACGCGATTCATTTCTTCCTTCTTCCTTCTGCCATTCTTTCATTCGATCGTGTGGTTTTGCGTTGCGCGTGCATTTGCATGTATCAAATAGGAGGGGGATATCATCTGTTCCAGAACCTTGGAATAAACGCCGTGCCAAAAATGAGAAAAGAAAAGTGAGAAAAAGGTGCGAAGGAATAAGGATGTGACTCCTTATCCCTAGGGAAACCCATGTGCCCATGTATCAAGCCGAACGCCGAGCGAAGTGTGTATAAATTGCAAAAGGGGAAGGGAAGGGGTTTCTCCATCTCAAGTGAAAGGGCTTGGTAGAGTGGAGAAGAGTCTATCCGTTGTTTATGGCTTCTGATAAAGGGTATCCGTCGTAAATATCGTCGAGTGTAGAACTGAACCCCGCAGTTGGTATCGTCAAAGCTCGTCAAAGCTCGCCAAGTTCTGGAGTCGTGCCTAAATCATCTGCGCGGTGGGAGCACCCAAGCCGTGTGGTCCAATGCCGTGTCGTAGAGCATCCTGCAACTCTGCAATCTGAGCCATCATGGCGAGAGAATGTTGCGACTGTTGGTCTATATCGGCCTTGAGCTTCTCGTTCTCTTCCCGAACGCGCTTTATTTCCTCTCGGAGCTCTGTAAGCTCCTCAGTAGCTGCCTGCCCGCTCGAGCGTCGCTTGCGCTTCATGCCCGCCTTGTCGCTGTCGTTATCATCGGGAGATTGAGCGGCATCGGCAGGGGGAGTGGCTCCTTCCAAGTTGGTATGAACGCGGCGAAGATGTTCGTTGAGGTTCTCCTGTCGTGAGAATCCTTTGCCCGTGTGGCGCTTGCAGTTGGGATGAGGGCAGTTGACTGTGTTTTTGGGCCCTCCATGCTTGCCGTGAACCTCACGTTCGTGTCGGAGCAAACCGCCGGAGTAGGTGAAGCCGGGAAGATTCTCGCATCCGTCTGCAGGACATCGATAGGGTCGCTCGTGCTTGTCCATGTGTTTACTAGAAGAAATTAGTTAGCATAGTCTCAGGTGGCAACATTTGGGAGAACTTACTTCCACTCGCACTTGCGCGAGAACGATCGAGTTTCCTCCTTGCAGTCATCTTGCGTGCAGTGATATCTGCCATCCGCGCCCTTGACAACGTCTCTCTCGGGCTTAGGAATGGGCTTGATCCGAGAAGAGGGAGGAGAGCCGATGCTTGGAGAGAGTTCTTTGTCATCGGGTAGAGGGTCGAGTGTTGGTGCTTGCATGGCAGCCTCGATAGGCGAAGGGAAGCTGGGATGCCCCAAGTCGAGTCGAGTCGCTTCCTGAACAGCAGCGGCATCCTCTGGCATCATCCCTCGGTCGTCTCCAAGAACACCTGTAGAATCCGGAAGCATTGCAGCCTCGGTGGTGTAATGGCTGAGCTGCTCGGCTACATCGTTGTCGGTAAATCGCTGGTCGGCTGTATGATCGTGCTCGTCACCGATGTGAGGATAGCCATCATCGTGGATGAAAGTTCGGGGCTCGTATGCGACACTCATGGTGCCTATCAATTATTTATTCGCTATGCGATTAAAGGTGACGCAAAATCGCGGTCGCAAGAGGATGAAAGACGGTCGCGTTATTTAAATGGTGCTCACAGTCAGGGAGTGAGACTAGCGACTTTTAAAGGGTATCGTGGTTCAAGCTGAAAGGCAGAAATCGGGCGTAATGGTAGATCGTTATGCCGATGACTGCTTAGTCCGGTTGGTGATGGTGAATGAAGCTTGAAGGTTGGAGGCCTGAAAATTCTGGTATGAAAATTCGGAAGGCTACGGAAGAATGGAAGGGTGGGGAGAAGGAGCTGACGAGATGGTTTAGTCAAGGTTAGCACGTGACACCGCGTATGCGTGGCTTAGCAAAGCAAGTAATGTGGCGCCGAGAATTCCGAATCGTCAACTGGTCGAGTCACTGTGTTAAAAACGCGCAGGCCCTTTGTATTAGTATTTGTTGAACGGCCTCCAGGCAGACGACGGATGACTCGATAAGGCAGGTCCCATATAAGTCCTTGGGTTTGGATCCGGATATGTAGTCAAGTCGTGACTCACGGCCGTGCCTCTTTAGTGGCGGCGCATTATGGAGGCGTGGGGAAGTGCAAGGCTGCGACGTGAATCTGTACTAAAGATCCAAGTACAAATTCGTATGTGCAATCCCAACTACAGGATTCGCTGCCTCTCCATGATCTTCGCTTGAAGGCTGCGTACAGTTGGCGGTAAGGCTGTGCGAGTTCCGTCCAAAGGCAGGCTGAAGATGCATTTCGCGGATCCCGTGATCTTGTTCACGGTCTTTGGAGTTAAGCCAACTTGGCTTATTGGAGGAATCAGGTCATCTGCCATGGAATTTTCTCATGCAACTCTCTGACGTGCACTCTTGAACGTGAGTTGTCCGACCTAGCTCTCAAGGACCCCAAGTTGCGTCAGATTTTGATCCCGCGACAAGCCGTTGACACGTCCTGCGACCGACTTGTGTTTCCAAATAGTGCTTATTGGACATGAGGTGAGAGGCTGGTCCAGGCAACTTCCTGAGCGGGCGAAGCATACGATGACTGGTCGGCCTCGCCCAGGGTTGTTCCTCGCGGATGCCTGACTCATCGTATCAGGTTGTCAGGTATCTGGTGGTGAGGCAGCAAGACCTTATTTCTCAGGTAGCAAGAGTCGAATGGAATGTATAGCTTTACCGTAGATACGCGGAGCTGTACCTTGAAGCAACGAGTTATGTTGATGGCAGTTGAAGACCACTAAGTCTGGACGCGGCATCTCGAAACAGGGTGCTCAGGATGGCCTGGATCAAGTTAGTTTGCAACTGCCCTGCAATTATCAGTGTATCGCGGTTCCAATCGCAGATTTCTCGCGTAGGCCTCGGAACACCAGCATGTGCGTGGCACAAGTGGATGACGATGGTGGTGACGACGATAGATACAAATGAGGCATTGGTAAGAATTGCGAAGCTCAGAGGACTCGCTAAGAAAATCAACTAGTGGCGACGAGCAGGTAGCCATGGTGCCATTTCAGCATAATTGACCCGTAGTCGATAATTCGAAGTGATGGTGGTGAGAAGAATGAGGGAGGAGGGAAAACCCTCTCCGTGACTTGGAGATTTTGGAGACGCTTTGGTGTTTGGGAAGAGCAGGTTGTAGCCGTAAGGCATTTCTGCATTTACACCAGAAATATGAGGTTGAACTTCAGGTTCAACGATACAACCTGACAAGGGCCAACCCCAAAGCAGCTAATGCTGGCTGGTCTTGGAGAAGAGCCATACGAATTATGTGAGCTATCATTGGCTTGTGAAGGACGATCATAGACAAAAGATTAGAGTTGGGTCTTTTGACTTTCTAATAAATGCCTTTACATCAGTATTTAAAATCAGGAATCCATTTAGAATGACCAATTGGTTGGAATCACCTATTCAACTAGGTAATGTTAGCTTCTTAAGCTAAATTTATATAATACTCATAACAACTAGTTGAGCCATTGTCATTATTTAATAGAGTTATTGCCCAAGCTACCTAAGCATTTGCATCATTCCCATTTCCCCTGGGCCTTGGTAGCCCTGTGTCATGGCTAAAGTCATCGCTTTCTGTTCAGTAATCACCCCGTTTCGTATTATTCTCTATTCCTTCAGCTGAAGTTTTCCCCGCGCTGAACTGTCAGCTCCATCACAGACCATTGGCTCGAGGATACGCAAACAACGCCCCGAAATGAAGTGGCTTGTCGCACTTGATTGTTTTTCACGGTGCTTCATCAATTCACTGCAGCAATGCGTGAAAGGTCTCATTTAATAATTTCATGCTCATCTGACCCCAAGGCTTTACCACTCGTTCACGGTCTTGGTACGACTGCCTATATACAAGTAATGAGGTTAATAGTCGTATAAGACGTGATATTACATCTGTCGCTGACAGTCTTCTTCTACTTCACTTTAAATCATTTGACATACCATCTCGGAATTGCATCTCATAAACTCACATCATGTCCTTGGGTAAAATCACCACCTGCCTCTGGTTCGACGACCAAGCTGAAGAGGCAGCAAACCACTACATCTCCATCTTCGCTCCCAACTCCAGCATCGTCTCCATCCAACGTTACACCTCTGCCGGCCAAGAGCAACACGGTCAAGAGCCCGGAAAAGTCATGGTTGTCAATTTCGAGATCCGCGGCCACTCCTTCGTCGCTCTCAACGGCGGACCAGCAAAGTGGAAGTTTAGCGAAGCCATCTCTCTCATGATCGATTGCAAGGACCAAGACGAGGTTGACTACTTCTGGGAGAAGCTTAGCCAAGACGCTGATACTTCTAGACAGGAGTGTGGGTGGTTGGCTGATAAGTTTGGAGTTGCATGGCAGGTTGTGCCCTCGGCCCTCATGAAGATGCTTGGGTCTGAGGATAAGGCTGCGGCGGGGAGGGCGACTGAGGCTATGATGAAGATGAAGAAGTTTGATATTACCGAGCTGGAAAAGGCGTTCAAGGGAAAATAACAGTTTGGAGCTAATGTGTCAAGCTGTCGAAGTAGTATAACTATCGAAGAATGAAATATAGCAATAGGTCGAAGTACGTATTTTATCTGCTATTCGTCATAACATTGCTTTCTCATACGAGGAGCTCGACTCTGTCAGCTCTTAATAGAGTTACCTCAGTTTAACTGAAAGAAGCTATTCACCTAATCTAATCAGGTAACATGCACTTCCAGTAAACAACTTTAAACAAAAAACTCAAATTATACTTTACCCTTACCTAGCTCTCTTATGTCAACGGCTGCAAGACCGAGTAAACCCCGGACTGCACCGAGAAACCCTTCTGAACATAAAATCAGGGATCATGTTTGAGGTCACGCTGCCTTTTAGACTATATCGTGACTTATTCAATCTCTTCTTTGATCCGATCACCGGCGGCCAACTCGGTATTTTCTCGAACAAGCTTCTATTCCTCGTAGTCCCCAGCGATTCGGGCTGCCCTACCGAGGCGGCTCTTGTCGGGCCGTAAATTCTATACCCGCGGCAGCTCCATCTACAGACTTCTAAAGAACCCTTCTAGATTTCTTATTCACACCAATTGATAGACTAGTATGCATAGCTTTAATTCCATTATTTCCGTTACTATCACTTCGGCTTTGCTCGGAATCAGTAAAAACTGGCCGGTCACGTTGCTCAGAGCTCCCATCCATCGAAAAAAGACCTAGGGTTCCCTGAGAATTAGCTTCTAAATAGCCGCATTTAGTGGCTCCATAGGATCTAAAGCTTCCCCAGTCCGCTGGAACTCAAGCTCCAGCTATCCCCAAAAGTGCATCTGCAGTTTCTTGATCGGTTTTAGCGGCCTAGATCGGCTCACCAAAACATCCCATCCAATAATCGAGGCCTTCAAAGCAACAATTTTCTGCAAATAAATCCCCTCCCCCCATCAAATTCTCTTCTTCTCTTTATCCTCATCAGAGACTTGCTCTTCTCATCAGAGAGAACCCCTCTCGACTGCCATTACCCCTCTTTATCAATCCCACTGTTGCTCTCATTGACACTATCATCATCGCCTGCAGAAGGACTTGGACTTATAGCACGCTCCTCCATTGCTCTCAAGTTTCAAGTTTCCAATGGCAGAGTCAGCTCCTAGCTCACTCGCCAGCGGCGGCCAGCATGACGATCATGATAAGCCTCGTTTGACTTCGGCTGGGCTTGATAACCAGGAAGAGGGAAATGTTCGAGAGGGTGACTATGACGTTGAGACGGTTGAGCGTATCTACAGAAAGATTGATCGTCGTATCATTCCTGGTAAGTCTACCCTCGTATCATATTCATGATACCATTCACTCATCAGTCTTGCAGCCTTTTGGGTCCTCTACTTCCTCTGCTCAGCCATCAGATCAAACATTGGAATTGCTCAGACCATGAACAGGGACGTGGGACATGATCTCATGACAGTCCTCGGAATGACTCCAAAGGACGTCTCAACTGCTCTCGCTCTCTTCTACGTCGCCTATGTCCTCTTTGACTGTCCCTCAAACCTCATCATGAGCAAGCTCAGCCCCCGTCTTTGGATGGCTCGCATCGTCTTTGCGACCAGCGTCATTGGCACTTGTTTCGCTGCTGTCAATGACCCCTGGAGTGTCAAGCTCCTGCGATTCTTGCTTGGAATGGTCATCGCTGGCATGTGGCCCGGAATGGCCTTTTATCTCACCCTTTTTTACCCTCCTTCGCGCACCGGCCAGCGAATCGGCTACTACTTTACCGCCTCTCAAGTCTCTGCAGCGGTCGTGGGTCTCGTATCTGCAGGCTTCCAGCTCATGGATGGTGAGAGGGGAATCGTGGGCTTCCGTTGGATGTTTATGGTTTACGGTCTTGTCGGTGTTGTTCTGAGCATAATCCTTCTGTGGTGGCTCCCTGACCGTCCTCTTGCACCTGGCCAGACAAGATCTAAAACAGGTCTTTTCAAGTGGCTTCCAGCTACCCCTGAAGTGCTCAAGGGACAGGATGCTGTCATTCACTACCACGATCTTCGACGTGTCTACCACGCCCGTCCCTGGACCTTCAAGGACCTCGGTCTTGTCCTCATCGACTGGCGTCTGTGGCCCTTGACGATGATGTACTTTGGTGTCGTCGGAGTTGGTATCGGCACTCAAATGTACGGATCTGTTATTATCGCCTCCATTCGCCCTGAAGCAAGCGGCGTTGAAGTCAGTCTTCTGTTCGCACCCATCTGGATCATGGATCTCATTGCCATTCTCATCGTCACTCCCATCTCGGACCGTTTCCACCGATCTCGCCCATACTTCTTCTCTGCTGCTGTCTGCATCCAGATCGCCGGCCTACTCACCACTACCCTCGCAACCAGCAACGGCTGGGCGCGCTACGGAGGTCTTCTCATGGTTGGTTTCGGCCTCGGTCCTACTGTTCCGATCTGCATGGCCTGGAGCTCCGAGATCTTCCAGAAGCGCCACGGTGAAGTCGGTGTTGCTGCTGCTACTGCTCTCGTTTCTGGCCTCGGTAACTTGGGCAGCGTCATGACTACCTACGCTCTTTACACCGGCTGGCCCGAAGACGCCGCTCCCGGACCCCGCCAGTACCGCAAGAGTAACTACACCATGATTGGAATTCTGTGCATGAGCATCCTCAGCTCCTTCGTCATGAAGGCTCTCCTCGCTATTGTTGGTAACCCGGCTAGCAGCAAGCTTCAGTCCGACTCGGCTAGTGAGTTTGAAGATGGTGCGGCTCGGCGAGAGGAGCAGGAGCGCGGTTTCGGTTCTCTTCCTTGGAAGAGATCGAGCCGAGCATAAGTTTTGACGAGACTTCCTGAATTCGCTCGCCTGGACTGTACCTTCAACAATCACTCCGGTTGGCGAGTTCTTAATCAAAGTGGCCGTGGGTAGCCCAACCTGCCGATCTAGCTGCTTGTACAAAACATGGTAATTCATTTATCGAATATGCCCTGATGACATTCACTTCTTACTTTAACTTGGCGAGAGTCTATCGCTCAGCCTTTGAGGCGTCGATACCCCCATTCTGGGCTACGTGCCCCATTCGACGGCCTCAACAACAGCAAATGCTTCCGAATGGCCCCCTGACCTAGCGAAGAGCCTGGTGACAATGCTTCAGCGCTATCACCCTGCTCAACCCGCCAGGTCAACCCTTTCCAAGCATTCTGATCCTCGCCAGGATCTTCTGTCTTTTTTATCTTTTTATCTGGCTTCGGCCTTGGTCTTGTTTTGCTCTTTTTTATGATACCCCATCAGCGTTTGTACACGCTGTCCTACGAGCTTTCTTTTTCCTCGGCAGCGAAAGTGCTTCTACGCCATCGCTTTGCGGATAGTGTGTTGAACCAGGGCCCACGGCGACAATGCTTGTTACGCTATCGTTTGGCGGGCTCTGTGGGCGTTTTGTGTTTGTGAAATTTGGAGGATGGAGAAACAAAACGTGAAGGAGATTTGATTAGTATGGATGTTTGGGAACACGACAGCTTTGAGTAATTTCTATATTCGCTGCTAGGATATGAAATGAACAAGATATGTTGCTCTCCTGCTTTTAGCTTCCAAGGTCAAGACTGATGGTAATGACTCGGAGGATCAAATAAGGGTGTGATTGCTACTCAATACTGCCAGACCATGAGTTCGAAATATCGTTCAACCTCAAATCTAAGCCTCCTAGATAGGTCACATCACGTTGAAAACACAAGTCACTCCTCTGTTCCCTCACTCATTTCATTCGTGGTGAAAAACAAAAAAGTTGACCAGTAAATGGTGTTTCATATTCTCCCTAATCAAAAGGCGGTATTGTTACACGCCTTGGTAAAAGTCATATGCACATGAAGAACAAAAGGAACACAATTGAAACTCCGGTTTTCTCATTTCCCTGAGCCATCACCTCTCGAAAAACAAGTCATGGTCACAGACCGAAGCTTGGTCAAGGGGGTGATGGTCGCTTCCCTTGAAAACTCCTTTCCATCCTGCCTAGGAATGCTTTCTCTTTCTAATCCTTTCCTGTTTTCCTCCAATTCATACTCTATCCCACCCTGGCTGAGCAACTAGCTTACCAGGCAAAGCCGAGCATGCGGCGGAAGCGCTCAGGGGCAGGGACGGAGCTCTGGAGACGAGCGAACTCGACAGTCTGGGTCACGTACACCGTCTCAGGGGTACGGACAGGAGTGGTAGCCAGCGTAGTAGAAGCAGGGCACGAGGTGATGATCGAGATAACAGTGTTGGCACCCTGGTTGGCACCGCAGCCAACAGTAACAGTCTGGGTGACCTCGTTCGTGACGGTCTTAGTAACAGTGCCGTCAGCGGGGAGAGTAGTGTCCTGGTCGATAGGAACCTCGGAGGTCTCAACGGGAGCTTCAATGGCGGTCGTGTCTGGGTTGGGAGGAGGGACGGCGCCGGTACCAGTGGGGACGCCGGTGCTGAGGATGAGGGAAGTGACGCTAATCTCGCCGTCGGACTTGGTCATGGTGATGACCACAACACCGGTCTGGGTTCCAGTAACGGTAGTAACAGCCTCGGTAGTCTCACCACCCAAAGCGCTCGAGACTTCAGTCTCAACAGCGGCGGTGGTCTCGATGACAGCCTCAGTAGTGGGAACAGCGTCGGCAGAAGATTCAACCTTAGTCTCATCGGCGTCGTAGGGAACAGAGACAGCACCGCTTCCGGTGGGAACACCAGTGTTAAGGGTGATAGCAGTAGTGCTGACCTCACCATCGGACTTGGTCATGGTGACAATGGTGACAACGCCGGTGCTCTCGACAACGCCGGTGGCAGTTCCAGTAACAGCCTCGCTAGACTCAGTGTTGTCACCGCCCAAAGCACTGGAAACGTTGGTCTCGGGCTCAGCAGTGGTCTCAGCCTCAGCGGTGGTCTCGGCAGTGGGCACGGCATCGGTAGAGGTAGGTCCTTCGATAACAGGGGTACCGTCAGAGATGACACAAGACTCAGAAACAGTGAGAGTGCGGGTAGAGATGACAACGTTGCCATTTCCGATGAAAGACTTGGACACGCCTGTGACTTCGGCATCAAGAGGAAGAATAATGGAAGCAGTTCCCGTGGACTCTTCCTTAGCAGGAGTCTCAGCCTCGGAAGAAGCATCAGAAAGACAGTTAGTCAACTGCTTTTGACAGTCAGAGACAGCAAAGTTCTTTCCAGAGTTGGCAGAGCAAGCCTTGAACTGCTCGTTACAAGCGTCAGAGAGGGCTTCGCCGACCTCAGTGAAGGTCTTCTCATCAGAACCAGAGCCGACAATGTAGCTGCCATCGCTGCCAGCCTTGACAGGAGGGCAGGCAGCACCAATAACAACGGTGCGGTGGAAGATGGTAACCTCCCGAATCACAACAATAACGGGCTTGCGAATCTCGCGGACAGGAGTAGTGCTGGCGGTAGCATCAGAGGTGACGGCACTGGGCAACTCATCGACAGCAGTAGTGTCAACACCAGTGGGAACAGTGGTGTTGGCAAAAGGACCGCGAGAAGTAACAGTGTTCTGGCCGTAGCCGGTAGAGAGGATGATGGTAGTAGGAATAGTGGTCTCAGCCTCGGTGCTGGTCTCGGCCTCATCGGTAGCGGTGTTGGCATCCTGAGTACCTGTCTCGGCGGTGGTCTGCTCGGCATCCTGAGTAGCCGCGGTAGTCTCGTCCTCGATAGGAGCAGAAGTCTCGGCAGAAGTCTCGACACCAAGCTGAGTACCGCCAGTTGTCTCAGCAGTAGCAGAGGTCTCAGTGGTCTCGGCAGCCTCCTCATCAGCAGTGGTCTTGCCCGCGCACTTGGTGCAAGGGATAGTGATGGTCTCGTTGACGTAGCGAGTAGTGCCGCGGGTGATGTAGGAAGTAGGGACCACGGTGGTGATATCGGCGGTCTGCTCGGTGATGGAACCGTCGTCCGTAGCATCGGCAGTGGTCAGAGGCTCGGCTTCAGTGGTAGCCTCGGAAGTAGCCTCAGCATCAGCTTCGCCACCAGTGGTTGTAGCATCGCACTTGGAGCAAGGGATAGTGACGGTCTCGTCAACCCAGATGGTGGTTCCGTCGGTGACATAAGAGGTAGGGACCACGGTTACGGACGCAGTCTGGTCTCCAACGCTGCCGTCGTCGGAGGTCACATCGGAAGTCACGACAGTAGTCACAACCTCTTCATCCGCCTTAGTGGTAGCGGTACACTTGGAGCAAGGAATGGTGACAGTCTCATCGACAAAGATGGTGGTTCCGTCTGTAACGTAGGAGGTAGGAACAATTGTCACCTCGGGCACCTCGTAAGGCTGAGCAGTGCTGCTGGTCTTCTGCTTGCGTCTGGTGACTGTCCTGGTAAGGGTGACCTTATCCTGAGCGAGCACACCCTCGACAAGGGCCTGGAGGCTGAAAGCCGCGACGAAAACGTTACGCATAAACATGATGAAGTATCTCGGAAGTTTGGTGTTTTATCTTGGTGTTTTGTTGATATGGCAACGAGTGAAAGACTCTATCAAAGAGTTGGGTTGTTGAAAACTGGTGGAAAGGCGACCAAGCACCTGTTGAAGAGAATGACTGAGAAAGAAAGCCCGAAACGGGGAACAAAATGAGTGAGAATGAAAGAGAACTGAGGATGAAGTGAAGAGCAACGAGAGAGACGGCGAGGACATCGTTTTTAAGGACGTCTCCGGACCTTGTGGAAATCCCAGCGTCAACTGTGACATTGTGAGCGGAGTACAACACAATAATCCCAGACATCGATCGGGGGTGAATGAGACGTGCTAAACATGAGACGTGATGGCTCACCCCTCTGCTGTGATGAAGTAAGTGCGTAGCAGTATAGACGAGACGAGGTTCCTAAGAGTGTGGGTTGAAGAGCATGGATCAGGCCGTGCCATATTTGGGTCGAGCACCTAGGGCGGTTACTCTGTAGACGGGACGATATAGACGCGGTATAGCAAGGATTCTTAACTGCGAAGCTCAATTCCTTGTCAAAGTGGAGAGATTATGTACCCTGTCAACGGTGCATCTGGTCATGGCCGTTTTTCGAGGCCGGAGAATTTACCAGACAAACATGTTCTCTGACGACTTGAGCAGGCACTTTCATGATCGCCTTTCGGTTGGTTCGGTGTCTCTGATGACTTCAAGGAGAATCGGCCGTTTGTCCATGACGGGCTATCCGTATAACGGTGATGCTATTCCAAGGCCAGACAGGGGAGAGCCAGCACTTGCAAGCAATATGGATGAGACAAGCATCACCATCGTCATCATCAGACCGGGAATTTTCAAGGCAGTCCTAGGTTGAACTTGTTTATTCCTGATCGTCCTGGTAATTTGCCGTCAAACGGATCTGTTGTTTGTGAGGACGAAATGGGGCTGAGTTGTTGTTGTTGGAGAGGAGTTTAGTTTCGCAATCGCTGGGGGATTATAGCAGGGATGTGATATGCATAAAGTGGGGTGGGGTTCAGCGTCGCACGATGGACATGGGGAAGGCAGGGGTTTATCGTTTGTCGCGGGAATATCAGGTCTTAAGAGACCGAGTAAACCAATGAGCAAAAATAGATTTTTGATTAGATTTAGGTGAGTCAAGAAGTTACACTGCAGTTTCAACAATTTCCTACTCTGTCAGGGCTGTATCAAACTACTCCGTTCAAACAACACGAGAGCCATCTACAAGTCACACACAGTAATGACACTCGTATTAAGATAGAGGTCCAAGTACGAATAACTCATGATGCAACATGCGCTAGTGGTCCAAGCTCCATCTCTTACTGTAGATGAATCAAAAGTCAGCTTGGCCAAGTTTCATGATTCCCTTGAGCCCCAGCAATAATGCCGCGGCCTTGTTTCAGAAACATGCCCTTCGCCGAGCTGGGGTTCCTTTTTAATGCGCTTTTACTATTTTTCAGCCTATCATCCGGACATATATCACTATTATCAGGGGTCCAAGCATAGTCTATTCCTGAGGATGCTGCAAATACGCCGCACCCTTCGGAAACAAGCAAAAGCCCATCTCCCGTGCTTACATACGTAAGGTAGTAACTAAGGTTGCGATTCGCTGCTATTCTTGTAGGAAATTATCAGGATAGCAGAGCATCGCTTTCGTCTGGAATATGTTTCCGTTCGCAAGGATCATGCTTCGTTCTCAAATTCATATGCGAGGGAGCCTCATTCAACGCCACCGCTTAGACATCAATGATGAGATGGTTTTCATCTAAATTAGCTAAGACTGGGAAAATTCAACCGTCAGCACGATTTGGTGCAAATATCTAATTAAGGGCCATCCGCTAGATCCCGCCGTGATGAGCACGGCCAGATCGCCGCGGCCATGTAACTTACCGTGCTTGTATTGCTGTAAAGTTAAAGCGTTTGCTATTTTCTGAAGTCGGCTTGTTTCTGTTTCATAAAACACAACAAGGGTTTTAATCCCATCAAAACTCAATATCAATATTGTTTTCTGTTTGTTGACGCTATAAGTTAAATGCCATGGGGGCTATCTGCTGTTGTAGCATGAATTGACGCACCCAGTCTTGGAAAAGGGAAGTAACTGGATATGTCTTACTGAATTAAACAAGATATTCGTCATGGATCCATTATCTTAATTACTAGGACGGCCTTTACCATGAGATTCAGACGGTGCCTGCTTTTAAGTGGCTGTTGAAGGCAAAGTTTAACTAACACTCGTCACCACGCCCGCCTCACTTCCCAGGAATACGTAGGCAGTTGTTTAATCACACCGTCTACCCAAGCTAGATGTCACTGAGTGGCTTGGAGATCAGTGGATCAATGGCGGCTGTTCCTGCATTAGATCGTCCTTAAACTCAGCCACTAACTTGACCAGCATCATGAGGTGACACTGCAATTATTCTCTAACAACTAGGATCAAATTACCCTCCCTTTCAGCTTCTAAAAATCTCCGGTGTCGTAAATCTTCTCGTAGCTCAGAACATCCTTGCTTGCATCTCCAGTAGCATCTCGTAGATACTATAGGGTCTAGATAGAGTAGTTACAGAGCTCAAGTTTAGGCTACTCATATCGAGTTTGACCTTTGAGTTGATATTTTCACGACCCATCTATCAACCCTTGGATCCCCTACAGTAGACCCAATATAGCCTTCGTAAGGGACACCACCGTCTTCGTCGTCATCCAGATTCTCAATCCATGAGTGCTCTCTAATTTCCCTTTCGGCGACAGGAAACCCATCCTCTCCGCGAAGCCAAGTAAAGATATTCCGGGTTACCATCTCCGAGTTCTCATCTTCTGAATCTATATCATCGTAATCAACATCGATATCGCTATCATCTGAAATCTGACCACACTTTGGGCGGACTGCTGTTGATGGTACTTTCGTATTGCCTTGCTCTACCATTCTTCCTTCTTCGGAGTCCCACGAAAACCCCACATAGCCAAGGCAGTGAGTTCTTCCGCAGAGGACATGTTCATGAACGTCCAAGTTAGTATCTTTCAGCGCGGTAAACCCAAACGGGGCAAATGGAAAGAGGGGTGAAAGTGAGTAGTTCATGTCATGACAAAGGTATAGTAGCCGACATTCGTCAGCACGAGAAACTTGGCCTGCCTCACATGCTGAAGCAGGGACCGGTGCCTGAATGAAAGACATGAACGTTTCAGTCCAGGCTGCTACGTTGAGGTCAACTTTCCACCAAGCTCCTCGAGCATTTCGTAGACAATTGTGTTGAGCTCCAGTCATAAAGGCACCAAGCCACAAACCCCCGATGCCTGGATCGCGCTTGATGAGAGTCGTTAAAAGAGCGTGAGGATCCTTGAGTTTGTCCAAAAATGCGAAAGAACCCTGTAGCCACATTCCGCATATGTTGCTCATTACATCAGACTCGAAGAAAACGCTGGTAAGAAGCGCTTTTAACCCCCTTGGGTTGCAACTAAGTGTCAGAAGCACATCGATCTGGGATACATCCGCGAGCGACGATTCTGTACATTCGTCTGTTCTGCTGTCTTGCTGACGAAAAAGCCTAGGCTTTACCAGCTCAATTGGTTTGTTGTCGTATTTGGCGATTGGGATTGTTAAAGCCGCCATCAAAGCCGCCTGCTTCTGATTATCAATGCCGTATAGGCAACAATATCTGGACAAATAACGGTAGGCAGCAGCTGAAGTGGTTGTAGTATGACAGGATATTGAATTTCTAGTAATATTTGCTGAGAAAGTTAAAGGATCTTCCCATACCAGTTTGGTATACCATGGAGAATAAAGAAGGTCGCCGTTGGAGCTACGAAGTGTTGCGCTCCAGCCGTCCTCATCAGACAGAATGGCGCTCCACCATTGGGCTTCATCTTTCTCAACCTCACCAACAAACACTATGCTGGAATTTTTATCCAATGAAGCGTTTGTAGCGGACTGTTGGTTTTGATACGTGCCGCCGGACTGGTAGAGACGTGCCCCCTGAATGAGCTCTGTCCATCGTGCTGAGAGTATGTAGGCCCATGCCTGCACAAGAATCGGTATGTGATTTTGTTCCGTGCCAAAAAGGGCCGGGATATCTGACACCGCATGTCGGGAAGCTGAAGTCAAGACAACTTTTGTTGGCTTATCCCAAGCTACTTGGAAAACTGCCTCTTGCTGGAAGGGTGGCAGATGGTTTACGTCGTCTGTAGCAACCCACGTGGATTTGCCTAAAATTATAGCGACGTTTCTGAAAGAATTATTGGCCATAATGTTCTCTGGAAAATAAGGATGATTGGGGAATGCGATGTTTGCCAAGCAGTCCTGAAGAAGTTGGTCGTCGCTAGACGCGAGTTTTCGAATACCAGACCATGTCCGATATCCTCGTTCATACATGGCCCGCATGGCCTGTTCACTAGGGCGCACTGCATCTTGCATTTCTGGGGTAAACTTGATGGATTACACCAAGGTTAGAGAGAGGCTTTGATTCAAGAAGCTTGGAGATGCAAAGGTCAAGGGGATTCATTTGGTTGTCGATGGTTGATTAGCTCAGCAAGTGAAAGTAGACCACGTCGAAACAAATCAATAAACCGAAGGCAGTAGCTAACAGCCATCATAGGTGCCTATTTTCTAAAAGTGGGGGCCAATGATGTGCTATTGGATGAATCCATCATGCCAGCGAATCGCCAAAGGGAGGTTTCACCACTGCGTTTCTAGACTGAGAAGAGAAATTGTTCTATTTTCGACTTTTAGTAACGATTTCGATTCGTTCGCGTCGTCCATCTCTAATTTGAGTTTGAATTTCATCCTATTTTGGTAATCGGTTGAACTGAAACTTGACTCAAAATGTAACAGTGATAAAGGATTGGCGTATCGCCGCCATCCTGAGCGCTTACTGCCTTTATGGTCCTTACCAACAATCACCAGCAATCACCAACAGCCTCCAGCGGTCACCAACATGTTCAGTCCAGGCTGTAGGTAGATAGAGTATATAAAAGCGTGAAAATCCGCTCTAAGGTCAGGTATTTTACAGGAAAATAAGAAACATCACATTCTCAAGCTCGCCTTTTCAGCCACTACCTTTATATTTGTTAGTATACTTGCTCGATATGTTAGTACTTCTTCGTCACAGTCTTAGATTCGTGTCATTATCTAACGAGTTTAGCCTACGGGATCATAACTTGAAGCGAAAATAAAGTCTTCGTCTATGAAAGGGGTTTGCTCGGTGTGTGATCATCAAAACAATGCTCACACCACGAGGACCTGCATTGCAAAGTGACGTAAGCAGAAAATCAAGACTTGTGGCGCACCTTACCACCATCTTTTACTCCCTGAAGGGGGAGAGCATCACCAATATGGAGATGTGGTATGTAGGCAATGCCCTCATCATGGCCGGGAAAGCAGGAGCCAAGATTACACACAAAGCCCAGTAGTCGCTAGAGGCGAGGATGGGAATGTGTACATGGTCGAAGAAGGTTATGTGAGGGGTTACTAGAGCAAACAAGATAAATGAGCTTGATATCTGTTTGTTTCAACTTGTTCTATTGTGAATAGGTTGTTACGTGCTATGCCACATAGCAAATAGTACATAATTGCAAACACCACCTTGAAACACTCAAGATCAGCCAACACTCTATTGAATATCTACAGGCATCGAATTGTTTTGGAGCGCCTTCATTTTCTACTTTTCAAGGCACCTAGTTTCTATCGTGTGAACCCTATTATAGATGAGCTTCAGTCATAATCAGTCTGTAGGGTAGATGCAACTAGCCTATGCCTAGATAAGCAGGTAAATAGTAAGACTTGGTCTAATATACCGTTAGAAAGAATACGAATCTACATGATCTTCAGACATCATTCTAAATATAGAAGCTTCTATGATTTGTTCTGGAAGAAATGCGAGCTGCAACATGTGATGTTGCAAAAGACACACCGAACAGTTCATCCAAGTTTCTCAGATGCCTTTTAGGAATGAGATGCCGCAACAGTAACCCGATCCAGGAACACATTACGTACCCTCAACAAAATCCTCCAGGCTAATGAGCTAACCCCTTGACGCCAACGAGCTTGAAGGTGGATATCATTGGCGGCTCTATGGGGTAGACTGCCCGAGAGATTAGATTGATAAGATGAGATTTTCATGGCGCCCGACACCGGAACGATCTAAACAACCGTGTCGCAAGTTTCTGCTCGCACATTGCGTTGACAAACTGGGTTTATTGAATTAAAGAAGCTGGGCTGTACGTAATGAAATGTTTTGTCGTGATGTGAACGCGACTCAAATTTTGTGGTTTGCATTTTGCATCATATACAGTCTCATGACGACTAAGAAACACGTGGGGTTTTATTCACTACGCGTGACTTTGCTGGGTGAGAAAGGATTGGTATTTATCTGCATGTACATTACATTGCATTACATCCATGGTCTTACAAAACTGCATAGTCGTCACCGCCGGGTTATACAAGCCTGTCATAATAATAACAATAATATGTTCACTTGTTCTGTCGGTGAAAAAACTCCAACAAGCACTTGACTTGACATTTCCCCCCACTTTGATCCGGATTGAGGGGCCATAAAGAGCTTGCTTCCACAATAGGCTTGAATCGGCTCTAGAGCTGAGCTGCTAGTTTCTGTTCTGACAAGCTTCGGATAATGGTCCTGGACTTTACTATGCGTGTACTAGTTTGGCTGTGGCTTTCATCAAGTGACTGACGCATCGTTGACGAGACATTTCACTCGTTGATGCAATCCATTCACATCACATTCCCCTTGTCTTGTCCTGTCTCTTCTCCTCTCTTCTTGCACATTCGTTGTCTGCAGAAAACTTGCATTTCAATGAGTCGATCAACTGACGAACCGGTTATACGGTTTCCAATGGCTGCCTCCAATCGTAACATATCTCATTCATTGCTGTGATCCTTTCGTCTGTCTTCCCCCCCCCGGCTCATCAACTCAACTCCCGGCCTCCGTAATCCACTTCTTTTGCTCACTCATCCATCAGCCCCAGTTCAGTTTAACAAACATAATTCTCACACCTTCTTCTTTCTTTCCTGCATTCCTTCTACCACCCACCCCCTACTTACCTAAAAGGCATCTAGCTCTGCCGTGTCTCCCTCCTCCGTACCCCGATCATAAGTCCCGGATACGACCCGGCCCCTCCTCCTGACCACCCCCGAAATTTAACGCCCCTCCCCATCCTATCCTATCCCATCACATCTTGTCGCCTGGGCTTATCAGATCCTGGGGTTCACACTGTGCCAAGCGACAAGAGAGAATAGAAGAAGAAAAAAAAGCCATGGCGCGTTTTGTGGATTTAGAAGAAGACGAGGATTCTGGGGCGGGCCCTGGCGGGTTTCCCGTGAGCGATCCTCGTGCTGTTGGTGCTTCTCATCATGAGGCCGTCCCGCCCATTCCGCCCCCGATCCCGGGTTCTCTACTACATCATGACGACCCCCAGCAACAGGAACTCTCTCAGAAAGACCAGCATCTTTTACTCCTTAGAAAGCTCGAGTTGCTGTCTGCCAACAGCCGGAATGGACCTTGGCCTCATTCATTGTATAACCCAGAGCCGCTAGGCACCATGGACGCTTCTACTTTCCAGGCCCCTGTTACCAACGCTTTTCAGTGCTATCCGTGAGTTGAACCTCTTCTGTGCTTCATTTATAGATTCAATGCCTCGAGGACTCATTTCTGAGAGCGTTGAGCTTCATCATGATATCTCCGACTTGCTCAACACCCGTTTTAATACATGTCATGACACCTCCATTTACTAACTCTCAACCAGTGTCGTCGAAGCCATTGCTTCTTCCATCGATCTCAATACCCTAGACGCCCTTTCTCGCACTTGTCGTCTCATTCACCATGGCCTCATCCAATACCGCACCATCCTCCTCAATTCGACTCTCCACTGTCGCAACGAAGACGTCCCAGTCGACGGCTCCGAAACCTTTCGCTACCGCGCTCGCGCCGGCAATTGGTTCTACATGGAGGATGGCCGCAGCTACAACGGCAAGTCGGGCGACTGCGCTCGCGACATGGTTGGCGAGTGTCGCAGGTGCGGCGATGTGATATGTCGGGTACGTGCATGAATCTGCGAGCTGCCGACAACATTGAACGTTGCATGCTGACTGAAACTCTCTTGCAGAACTGCGCCATCAAGCCTCCTGCGTCCGTCGCTCTCAAGGAGAGGCATAGAAGGCTATGTAAGCCTTGCGTTCACGCTCCGATAGCGACCCTTGTCAAGGCCCCTCTAGATCCAGACATGCCCCTCTCCTCCGAGCTGGTTTCGCGAGAGGTCTGCAGATGCGCCAGCGACGGTGTATGGCTCTGCCAGCCGTGCGGACGAAGCATCCGCGGCGCAGACCATGACTACCAACGGTATGTTTTTCTCTTTCGCCTCAAATATCTTCTTCCACTAATATCGCTTTAGTATCTGGCGCTGGCGCAACCAGTACGGTGAAGTCCTCGGCGGTCTCGGCACCGGCATTGGCGAGGGCGACCGTGGTGTCGTCTGCGGTCGCGAAGCAGATTGCTGCGCAGCCAAAGAAGTTGAGCACCAAGTAGACTGCGATGCCGAAGACGCGCGGGATGGAAACGTAGCACCGAGCAGCCCGCAGCCCGCACCGGTTGACCTCATCGACCAGCTCCGTCTCTCACACGAGCGCACGCCTTCGCCATCCCTTGGTCCTGGGTACTTGCGCCATGAGATTGAGGGCATCGGCGGCGTTGTAAAGCGCAAGCGTGTTCGCATGGTGCGTGTTGGCCGCTGTGTCCCTGAGTGGGATGATGAACGCATCTTGGGCCGAGAAGTCCAGGGCACTCGACGAAGCTGGTGCGGATGGTGCTGTCGTGTCATTCCGGGTGAAAAGGATCTCTTGAATGAACCGCCGTCCTCGGCGTCTTCAAGCTCAGGAGGTAGTCGTCGCACATCGACTTCAACTACGAGGTCGGCTGAGTTCAAGTTGGCTTGATTTGATTTGCATAGGGTAGTTTTGTTTGATTGGATTCATAAGCATTCCTACTCATATACGACCATGTCTGCATACTGGAATAGCATTAATTAGGTCTGAAACTTGGGAAGAGTACCAATTGGGTACTAATGAAACATGAGGAACATTGGACACTTAGATGTCATCAAGACTACTAGGTGTGGAGAGGTGCTCTCTGGTAAAGAACATACGAGGCTTGGGTATAGGTGCAAAAATACAGGGGTCATTACATTGAAGGAGTTCATTGGTATTTGGCAATTATACACATATTTTGCCCATTCTACCGGGCTGGATCCAACAGAATCCGTATCTCACTACACTCCTCATGAAACATAATCCTACACGGCTCCACATGATTTTATATGTTTGTACAGGTCCGCTCCGTAATTGTTGGACCACATCGTTATTGGTATTTTGGACAGTACACCCCCTACAACTCGCCTCGGTACAGCATTCCTGTCCTCCTCTTGCGATCCTCTCTTGCTTGACTGCGGATAGCACCCCATCGAGATTCTCTCCGCTCTTGCTTAGCCTGAAGATTCTTGAGGTGTGACGCAGGCGCAGGAGCAGCCATCTTTACAAAGACAGTCGAGCAGCCGAACTTCTCCGCCAACTTATTAACGCTCCAAGTAACGGGGTCTTCTGATCGGAGTCGCTTCATCTCCTGGATATCGGCTGCCGAGAGATTGTAGTTGGGATTGCGGCGGGGGTACTTCATCGCTGGGGGAAGCTTGCCCTCTGAAATAGGTGCTACTGGAGAGCCGGGAGTGTGTCGAAGTCGTGTGATGGCGGCACGGCGCGCATCGTTGGGAGGGAGGAAGAGGAATGGTGTGTGGAGAGGAGAGGCCTCGGAGGAAGGGGGGTTGTAGATGATGGAGTCGGAGGCGGGGAAAGCGGCCTTTCGGTCAGGGAGGAAGGAGTCGTGGGGAGCAATCTTGAAAGAGCGTTTCGTTCGGCTGGTTGTCTTGTGACCACGGCTAGAGATGAGAGGAACAGCTGAGGGGCGAGAGCTGAGTAGCCGGGCGGCTGGTCGTGCGAGACTTCGAAACTCCATTTTGTCTGATAGTGTCGTCGAGAGATCGTAACAAAAGGTGAGCGGTCACCAATTAAACGAAGAGTGATTGTGAGGTGTTCAATTATCGTTAGAACCTCGTATACCGGGCTGAGGGCGATTGGCCGCGGCAATTGGCTTGTCGTGTGGTTAAGCTGGACCCTGGAGAACACCTCGAAGTCGAAGATCTGAAGTTTCTGCCACTGCGATTACCTAAGGAGAGTTACATAATCCGGTATCTAGGCACGTGCATAATCATCAGCTAAGTCACATGATGATAGTTCGTCCGGTACAACAGATCTTCCAGCGTCCAGGTACGCTTCGCTCAAAAGGGATAAGCTTATGACGTCGTTTTTTTGAACACGCGAGAGCCCCTCTTGGCTTGCGAGGTACCCGTCGACCCCTCGTGGCATTAAACTCCCGCGCTTCCAAGCTGACGAGTCCCTTGTTTCATTTTCCAAGTATCTCGAGCGGATCTCTAGATCTTTCTGGTAGACTAGAGATGGAAAAAAGTTGGAGGTGGAGGTGGCGAGGAACGATCAGCGACCCCTTATCGGTGGCGAATTACGACAGGGAAAAAGGGGTTGGCACATGTAACCCGTTCAAAGCTTATTAGATGGATGAGCATACCAAATGGGGCTGAAAGGGAAGCCCAATAACCCAAAACGATATTGCACTTTTGGTGTTGTTGATGTTGTTTGAAACCCAAAAGCAAACTATCGTCGTATGAGCAGGGAAGGCTCCCTTTCGCCCTCGTTGGGATGCAGATAGATACACGCGGATCTTACCCCTTATTAGCCTATTCTGAGTTGTTCCAGGGCAAGATGAAGAAGAGCCCTGAAGGAGTTGTCACGAGGTCCATGTTGGTAGCGGGGCTATGGCCCGGCTGGTGACAATGAGGGAATTGGATGTGATAAGAAAGGTGACCAAGATGATGGCCGTTGGCACCCAACCATCCAAGGCAGGGCAAAGATTGTACGTAACTTGTAGGGGAAATGGAGTGATGAGTGAAAAGCGGTAGAACTGATATAGCAACCACATGTTATCATAGCTGTGTGAGCATGTAAGAAGAGACCCTGGTTGTGAGGCAGAAGAATGACATGATATCCATGGTTATGAGGAGATTTCTAAGCCCATCGGATCGGTCCCTTAGCATCTGAGATACCGTCAACTCAAGGGTCATTTATTACTAGGGCAAACGTTGGTATTATTGGAACAAGTCCCTTGAATACTGGCTTTGGTGCCTGCCTGGCGTGCATAGACGAGGGTCATGCTCAGTGCATGCATACATACATGAATTCATGCAGAATGAGCCGTAACGCTGGATGTAGGATCACTACATGGATGACCAACAGAATATGATCAAGGACAAGATTCCAAAACGTGATGAAAGCCTAGCTTGACCCTTTACTGTATCACATATGGCATCTCGATGTGATGTCTTCCGTTTCAAGCAGGTTTTGGTGACAACAAAAGAGGTGTCGTCCGTTTACTCGCCGAGCATCCAACTTTGTAAAAGGTCCCGTGCCCAAAAAGTTGGTACTTTTATTGCAATTAAATCTCTCGTCCCTGCCTGCAGTGGATGAGGTTTTATCTGTGCGACTCATATTGCCCCATAAGGCCCTGGCCGCCATGTACAGTTTTTGATCCCGTGCCTTGATCAAAGTGCGCTGATCCTCCAAAAAGTTGACGAAACTGGACTCGACGAAGAAAAAGCTCTAAAGCCACCTACGCCGCCGTCAGCCCCCCGTCACTGATTCAATTCCATCCATCCATCCAACCTTTTCTCCCCCTCTTTCTTGCTGAGCTCTCTGACTTGACTTTCCCTTTCATTGTTCATTTCGGCAGACAATAAATAGAATCACCAAGATTGTCTGAACCCTGCAAGCCGACTGAAGCGAGCGGCAGCCAACAAAAGTAAAAAACAAAACACAGCCAGACCAACCTGCGCGTGCATGTGCATGCGCTTGCGCCTCGGATCCCTCCCTTTACACCAAATTTACTGCTCCTCGCTGCAGCGATAGCGCGTTCAAAAGTCTCAGCTCGCTCTGCCCTTTGAGGTACCTTATCCGCAATCCAATCCATCTCTCTGCGACCGAGAGTTTGTCTTTTGACAAGATAATCTCAATATCAACTCAAAAAGATTATTACGTCTCTCATCGATACTACCCGAAAGACGAAACGGCGGCACACGACGGACAACGGCATTGCCGCGATTAGCAAGTGTCTAACCTTTAGCGCTGGCCGGTGCCGGTCTTGTTTACGGAGATATCCAGTCTTTGTATCGGGAGCTACGGACTGTTTTGTTTTACAGGGTCTTTCACCTTAGGTTCGTGCTGCACCTCATTCAATATTCAATATTTGTCCAATCTCAAAGGGCGGGCAGCCAAGGCGCCGGGAGAAACATCATCCAAAGCAAAAGTCTCAGTTATGCACGGTCACTTTTGACTTTATTTTTCTCGGTCATCCCATTATTTATACCACATCGTGTCTCCCCTGTTCAGACTTGTTGCTCCTCTCGCCTGCCAACCTCGATCTGCATTCCACGACCCTGTTAACTGACTCAACCTTATTGTGCAGTCCCCCAGACAACTTTGTCTTTACATAACCAAACCCTTTGTATTCCCATCTTCCATCCACGAACACCGTCACTCTTCTCCCAACGCTCAGTACGTGGGCTCATTTATCAACATGAGTCTCGCCGAAGCTGCTCCCATTACCCGCGGCGATCGATACGCCAACGCTGAGGCATCAGACGACCAGCGGTTAGGTGACTCAACACCTCGCGCCAGTGACTTCAACAACGAGACCGACAGCCATCGAGACGACACAAAAAAGGACGGCAAGAGCAAGATGCGTAGCTTGTTCGGTCTTGGAAAGAAAAAGACATCATCGCTTACGAAATCTGACACCAAGCCCGAAACCCAGCCCGAATCTCGCTCTGAGCCTCAGACCCAATCCAAACACGCGACTCCGCCTCTATCTCGAGATCCTTCCAAGCTCTCGAACCCGCCATCATGGCCGGCAACTGGCGAGCAGAGCTTCCATGCGCCCTCGTCCCCAGGCCGCGGTTTCACTGGCTCTCCACGATTGTCTTCGCCCGCTACTTCGCAGATCTTTGAGCGTGATGTCCAGGACAGCTCTGTACTCATGCCCAATTCTCCCGCCATCCCGACACACATCCAAACCGAAAACTACATCCCTCCTGTCCTTGACGATGCATCCGAGGCCATCACAAACGAAAAGCTCGATCCTGATACGGTCGAGATTGTAACTCACACCTCGCATCAGCCCGCCGCTGTGACAGTTACAGGAGCCAACAATGGCCTTCCTTCGTACGACCCGTCGGCCAGCGAGTGGGCAGCAGAACTCGCGTCCTTTGCCGATCGAGAGGCTGTTTCGACCGACAACGCCTCCAACTACGGGTCACTGGACTCCTCTGATGTCCGCCGACTATCCTTCATCTCGTTTGCCGACGTTGTACAGGCCGAACACAACCCTTCTGCAGGTGTTGCGAGCTCCCGCGACAGCATTCACCTTGCAGGACTTACGTCTCTGCCAGCAGCGGTGAACCGTTCGCCTTCGCCCATCCGATCACCCGTGTCTAGCCAAGGGCCTGAGACAAGCCCTCCCACAAGCAACCCCGGTAGCATGAAGGGCATCGAGTTGAGCCCAGCCCGAAGACCCCTGGGCAGCCCAACAAGCACAAACAATCTCAAACTCAACCCTTCAGGAGGTGATCTCAACATTGAGACGATGAGCCAAGCTCTACGACGGACGGGCAGCAGCGACCTAAGCAATGTCCGCAGCATCCCTACAAGCCCAATTGAGACATCTCACCTTCGTTAAATGTCAATATTCAGTACGATAGGAGTAGAAGACTCGAGAAGGAGACATGATGATATCCACACAGCAAATGCAACCTTTTTTTTACTATTTGGTGATTCTACTTCACTTTTATTCACTTCGACCACGATACTCTACGGGGTTCGTCATTTTTGGTAGGGATTGAGCACGGGGGTTACTGGAATCTGGCAATTGGGAGTTGGAAGAGAAAGTTATCAGGCGTCGAGACTCTGCGCGCGATACGGCCATTATACAAATGTTATGCTTTTTTGGTCTTTGTCCTGTTTTTTTCTGACCTCGGAAAATACAAATAAGCTGCTTGCAGTATCGGGCAGTTGAGTGTTTGACATGTTCTTTAACTTTTACTGAATCTTTGTGCTGGGAGCTTTATAAGCGATTTTAACAAGGGGTATTGTAAATGAGGATATGTGGTTAATGGAATAATATTAAATTGACGGGGAACTAGAGAAGGGTGACGATGTGTGGACATATTGTGTGTAACCAATATCATGCTCGACGTGCTGATCAAGGTTTCCTCGCTGCACAAGATGAGTACGGATACGTCCATTTGATCCGGCTAAGCTTTAAAACAGGTGACGGGCTGCCTTGGTTAGTTGGTGATCATGAGGGAGTAGACTCTACACTCTAAGCTAATATTCGAAGAACACCAATATCGATTGAGCAAGCTCATGTTTAACAATAACATAACGAGACACTCTCATTCCGGGTCAAGTGTTCCGCGAATTGTAAGAGATCGAGTCAAATCAAGTGTCTAGCTGTTACATGGTCGTGCACCCTAGAGACAATCGTTTTGATGTAGATTGCTGGAACCGGTGGCGTGGCACCACATGAGACATGGGGGATATCCCAACGAGACACAGTCGAGGTTGACTCAGCCATTGAACGACATTACAAGCTCCTACTGTGATAGAAGCGGTGTGCTGTGTTGCCTAAACTTACGTGAGCTTGTGAGCTGATGTTTCGAAAGACCCTTTGGTCAAGTGATGAACTGTGCTTGAGGGTTTCCAAGTTGGGAACGATGGCCTCAGACGACTGGGTTCTCCGGATTCGCTGCTTTAAGAAACTAACTACCCCCTGACTGACGTGTCCCGGCGAAGGAATGGCACGGCTCAGTAGCCGATATCATCTGGGGATCTGAGCGGGAAGATGCGGCGTTGTCAAGTGTAAGTGGAGTTTTGTAACATTAGATGGCCTCCTACTCCGTACAAAAAGCAATATCTCCAAGTTTTTAACAGCCAACAACATGACACGTAAGATTCATCTCGAAACCCAAAAAAGCAAACAAAAAACAAGGCTAGGCTAAATACTTTCCTAATTGCGACACATGGGAACGTCCCACGCCGGCGGGACGGGACAGCTTCCACGTCCTGCAGCTTACAGTTAAGCTCAGGGGTTCTGGGCTGACTAGAGTTATTCCCGGATATATATATCCAGCGTCAGGGGCAGAGATCTTCAGGAGAAAGGAGAATATGTATCGATGGTGATACGTGTAAAGCTTGCGCTTTGACGGTTTGATTTGCTTTTGGAGCGAATGGGGGATCTTAGCCTTGCCAAGCTTCGTTGGTCACGAGATTAGATGGTGATGTGGATGATGTCTGGCCTCGAAATTATATACCAGGAACACAAATAGCGAACCGAGAGTTGATTAGAAATCCTATTCCCGCTTGACCAGGCTCTCTCATTCTTGCTTTTGTCTCAGGCGTGTATTATAGCGTCTTTCGAAACCGAGGCCATTCCCGTCCTAGTTTGATTGACGATCTCGTTCCGTGGACCACTAGGAGTGATTAGTTGGTAGTGTCCTTGCACTAGCGGCTGCTCAAGTTTGAGCTGCATAACGTTAGATGCTTACATACGAAGCTAGGGATGTGTTTGATATCAGCCCGTCGTTGCGGGCAAAGCTGATACTACATACTACTTGCCTGGTAAATATCCATACATACATATCCCCTTCTATGTTTTCTATGAGGCTGTGTACTAGTTAGTTCTTACATACTTGTTCTAGGGCCGTTTCTTTTTGGTGATTGTCAAGTCCCTTTGTCTATGTCCGAGTCCGATTGATATCGGATGATACCAAGAAAGATCTTCCATACCCATCGAGTCATTGCCCACGCTTGAGCGAGCTTAGGAAGCTAACGAACGTTGAGATTGGATCGACTGGATGCTTTACGCCCTGTTCCTTGCCAGCGGGTCCCCCAATAGGTAGCACCCGGTCATCGCAAGTTGAACCTCTACTGGAAAAGCTCAGCCGAAGTTACCTTTTGGGAGGAAAGCATCCGAAAGACCCCTGCTCGGTTGACGAAGGCATCGCCACTGTGAACCGGAAACACTGGAAACACTGGGCGGCAGGATGAAACTGGAGGGATGAAAGTTATCAGATGGAAGCCAACCTTGCGGGTCGGATCGTTCCATCCAGCGTTGGAATATGTGCGTCTGTCTTAGTGAATAAGACAGGGCAACCTTGAGTACAGCAAAGCCACAGGTTTCCATTGTAGAAGCCTCGGCTTGGTGAGATGCCAATCATGATGGAGACAGAAACTCTGCAAGATTAGATACTGTGACAACGTTGCGTTGCTTAAATACTAGTAATATCACAGTGGACTATGGCCTTGTATATCGGACGGTCCTGATATTAATTACCCAACGATATACGGCACTGGAGTGCAAAATACCTTGCTAGAGATCCGCTCTTCAACTCCGCATCCTCCACTGTTGCGTGCTGTGTTGCGTGCCTATTGCCTATGTACAGGGATTGTAAGGCCCTCTTTCAGGGTTTCTCGTTTCCCTGCTTCGGGTCATGTCACGATAATACGTACATACACAACCTCCAAAGTCACAGAATAGAACTAGGTAGATTTTATGTACCTACTGTAGGCATCCAATCCTTTTACTCGCCACAACCCGTGTGTCTCGGCAACTTCCTACGCCTAGAGAGGACAAGTAAATAAAACGATTGGACGTCAAGAGTGCCAAAGCCGGAATGGCGTTCCATTTGCGCTCTGTGATCAGCAGCCAGAAACCACCATCTTTTTATCCCCCGCTTCTCGAAGCCGGGCCAAGACAGAAGAAGCAGGTCATGCCCAGAAGTTCCGCTCCCTCTGTCATCAGAAAAGAGAAGCTGATTATCGAACTATGTATGCACTAACGGAGCATTAATTTACAACATGTCCAGATTTCCCGGCAGTTGGTTATAGACGTAATTCTAAATCTCTCTAATCAAATCAACCACCGCAAAAACCTAGGTTCCCCTACGTACAGATCCCTACCTGAGGTACAATACATGGAACAGGGCAGCGTCCAGGGTGGTTGGAAGACCAGGGCCCTTTTCGGCTGCGCTTAAGCTTGTGCTTTGAGATGCTTGTGGGTGGGTAAAGTCATTGGTTCTGCTCTCTCTTGTCATTCTCAAGACAGACCAGACATTCAAAAGTCGAGTAAAAGTGCGTGCGTGTGTGGCGACCCAAATCCCAGGCCTTTTCATTTTCCTTACCTACCGTGCCTTAGCTTATTTTAACCTATCAAGGCATCTCCAGTACCTGTACTGCTGGCTCAATATCCATATCTAGTAGTACCCCCAGTACCAGTGCCGAACTCACCGCAACTCGATTATTATTCTCCTCCAAAAAAAAAAAAAAACAGCTGACAAAGGTCATTGTCTGAGCGCACGCACTTGTCGTCATTTATCGAGCTCTTATTTGTTAACTGTTTTGGCTCATCACCTGTTCTTGGCTTCTTTGTTCTTTTTTTGGTGTTCCCCTCTCACTCAGCCTGCGTTGCGCTGCGATTTGCCCGCCGAGACTAACAAGCCCTCCTCCCCGCAACCAGTCTCAACAGTCGGAACCAACAACCGACGACAACCACGATAGACGCAGCATCCCACCACGACCAAACGGTCGTACTCAAGCGATCGATAATACAGACCTTCATTACCTGTAGAAACAGCGACGTCACATTACATAATCACTTCCTTCGCCTGCAACTGAGACGACCCTCGAGGCTCCAACCCAGCGTCAAAGCCCTCTCCATCCATCAAAACCACTGCTATTGTCTTCCTCTCCTCCTCAATGCGGGACGGGCGCGTGCATGTGGATGTGGACCAGCAATGGCTTAGGCTTGCGATCGCCAATCATGGACGAACAGGACCCTTCACGATCTGGAACTTCCAGTGACGCCGCATCCTGGAATCAAGCCTCGAGCTCCGACCTCAACCTCCCCCGGGACCCAAAGATGGAGCGCTCCAGCGCCCAGAACCTGAGGTCTGCCTTTCGCAACACACTGATTAATGCCACCACCACCGTCCGCGCTGTCACCCCCGAGCTCGTCGAGACTCCCACTGTCAGTGTGACTGCAGAGGCCCAACAACCCCAACAAGGCACTTCTTCGCAACAGAGCTCGCCTCGTACTATACCATCTGGACCTTCTCGTAGGCAGGGTATAATATTCAACGATGTATTCAGCGAGTCGTACGAGAGTAGCGAATCCAGTCCCCCACGACAGCATTTGCGGCATACAAGTGGAAGTGTGCGGCCTAGGACACGCACTATGGATACATCTATGCTTGCCCAGAGAAGTGCACCACCACCCACATCAGAACGACATCGAGTTGGTAGTGTGAGCTCATCAGGCTCATTGCATCCCTCAGACGACCTAAGACCGCAGCTCAGCTCACTGGATTCTATACACCATTCTATAATAACGGGACGAGATTCACTCGTAGCAACTAAAGATAAGAAGGGCTCGAAAAGACTTATGAAGCGGCAATCGTCTCGTCCTACTTCGCCACTTATTTCTCCACCGCCCACTGTCGACTCGCTACCGTTGCCCATTGCTACCAATGATGCCAACAAGGTTCTGCTCCTCATGAGGACTCTATGCGGTCGAATGCGAGGCGAGATCGAATATCAGGGAGAGACGGGCGGCCCATGGCACAGTGGTGTGGCTTATATCGAGGAAGAGAAAGGATGTCTTATGTTTGACTCGGGACAGAATGGACCGTTCCATATACCTCTAGTTTCTGACCTGCGTGGCTGTAGAGTCCTTCCCGTCGATTATCCCGAGCTGACCAAGGAGTGTCTGGAACTGGTCTGTCTTCAACCGCCCGTCGAGATTCTAATATGTCCCTTGGTGACGGAAGAGTTCGATCTATGGCTGGCAGCCTTGCTATGTTGGCAACAATTGCGACCAACGGGTATCAAGCTTGCTAACGGTAAGCCGGCTAGCCAGGTGACACCGATGAGACCAGAACTCAAGAGGCATGGCTGGTCACAAGAGAAGAACAAGCCTACGAATATTATCAAAGTCGGAAAGGTCATGCTGTGGGATAAGGGGTTGGCTATGTCACCAAGGGCGATCGTCAAGAGGCCATCAACGAGGGACCTTCGTTCACCCACTACCTCTTGGAGGAGAGTTTCTTGCATTCTCCAGGACAACGGAGAGTTCAAGCTCATGACAGAAAACGACGTCACTGTTCTGTCCATCATCGACCTCTCACAACTTTCACGCTGTGCCGTTCAACAACTCGATCGTACAGTGCTCGACGAGGAATACTGCATTGCGATATTCCCAATTTACTCTTCATCATCTACCCATCTCTCCATCTTCCGACCTGTTTATCTAGCGCTCGACAGTAGAGTTCATTTTGAGGTCTGGCTATGCCTGCTACGAGCGTATGCGGTACCCGATATCTACCACCTTGACGACCCCAACGCATCACAAATCCTAGAACTCGATGATATTGAATCAGATTATGAGGGCGAGGTTTTCCGGCTTGAAAAGACCATCAACGTCCGAGTCACCGAAGCTAAAGTTAAAGCTAGGCCGAATGGGCTTGAGATGCCAATACCTGAAAGGCCAGGACGATTAGACTCAGATCCTCTGGTCGGTAACTATCTCGCTGAGGTTATACTAGATGGTGAAGTGCGAGCGCGAACTACGACCAAGACGGCAACCAAGAATCCTTTCTGGAGGGAGGAATGTGAATTCACTGATCTGCCGCCGACTACGCCGCTGCTGTCAGTTGTGTTGAAAAGAGTAGAAGGGAATCTGGACAGCTCGAGCAATCTTCTCCAGGCCTCTGTAGGATTGCCTAGAACGCGAAATTTGCAGGAGTATGTGGTCGGCGCTGTCGACATTGCACTTGAACAACTTGAACGTGGCAAGGATTGCGAGCAATGGCTTCAAATATTCGACGAAAAACAGCAATCAGTTGGACAGATGCTGATCAAGGTGAACCACGATGAGCATGTTGTGCTTTTATCGAAGGAATACCAGCCTCTCACGGACTTATTACATCGCTTCCCGGCTGGATTAACCACTCAAGTATCGGCCGTTTTACCTGGACAACTACGTCGTCTATCAGAGCTATTCCTCAACATATTTCAAGTCTCGGGCTCTGCTAGTGAGTGGCTCATGGCGCTTGTGGAAGATGAAATCGATGGGATCGGCAACCAAATTTCTATGAAAAAGTACCGATTTAGCAGTCGTCTCAAGTCAAATGATTCCATCGACGCTGGAACCGATCGCGAGCTCATCGTACGAGACATGAGTAAATCCCTTGCTGGAGAAGCAAACTTGCTCTTTCGCGGCAACTCACTGCTGACGCAGTCCCTCGAGTTTCACATGCGCCGTCTAGGCAAGGAGTATCTGGAGGAGATTTTGCAAGAGAAGCTGTTCGAGATCAATGAGATTAACCCAGACTGCGAAGTCGACCCAAGCAAGATACCCCATGAATCGGATCTCGACCAGCACTGGACTGTACTCATTCACTACACGACCGAAGTGTGGAAGTGCATCACCAACTCTGCCAACCGGCTACCTCCAGACCTACGACATGTACTCAAGTATATCAGAGCGGTTGCTGAGGATCGCTACGGAGATTTTCTGCGTACTGTTACATATACCTCGGTTTCTGGCTTCCTCTTCCTCCGCTTTATCTGTCCAGCTATTTTATCCCCCAAGTTATTCAACCTTCTGCGCGACCACCCTAGACCTCATGCACAACGAACATTTACACTCATCGCGAAGGCACTACAGAAGCTAGCAAACTTGTCGAACTTTGGAAAGAGAGAGGAGTGGATGGAACCAATGAACCGCTTCCTAAACGTCCAACGACAATCCGTTCGCGACTACATCGACCAAGTATGCAGCATTCCCGCAGATCGCACTACCAATCTTGTACCAGCTGGTTATAGCACACCGGTCACTATTCTGGGTCGCTTGAGCCCTACTTCTAAGGAGGGTTTCCCTAGCCTTCCGTATCTTGTTGATGACACAAGAAACCTCGCGAGTCTTGTAAAACTATGGGTCGACGCTAGACCAGTCGATGACAAGAAAGCCGAAGTAGATCAAGAACTCCTTGCTTTCAACGATGTCTGCTTCGCCCTCCAACAACGCGCCGACGCCTGTCTCGCAAAGGTCGAAACCGAGCGCGCCCGAGAGACCGCCGCATACTCTACCACCGATGAAGTCGCCGAATCCATCGAACAATCCTCCCTCATCGAATCCCTCTCCATCTCCTACGGCGGCTCCTCCACAGCATGGAACGACGTCTACGAGCCTGCACCCGGCAGCTCAGGCAGCGAACTCGCCGACGAAAACGCATTGCGCAACCGACGACGTAGCAAAGAGCACCGCCGTCACCATCATCACCACCACAAGCAAAGGCTTGGGAGCGCGAGTGCGGGAAACACGCTCAAGTCTAAGAATGGACGCGTGGGACGCACAATTCTCAGCGGTATCATGCGCATTGGCGGGCGCGGCGAGAGTCCTGAAGGAAAAGATGCTGCGAAGCATTCTAAGTGAAAGAAGAAAGACTTTTTATATACATATCATATATACCTATTTGACGACTAGATGGGAGAGAGCTAGTTCCTCACGACTGAAATGAACAAATACAACTTTTCATAAACACCACTCATTCGCTTCTTTTCTTACTCTTGTTTTCGTCATTTCGGGCTCGGATAGGAATGAGGGTTGTTTTTGTTCGTATGGCGGGCGCATATACTCTTGGAATGTGTTATAGACAGGATGTGGCTTTTGTCTTTTGAGATATTTTTGGAGGGTGGAGGAAATACCTGAGAGTTTGCTTTGTGGGTGGAAAGTGTAAGATTATGAAAAGAGCTGGGCTTGGATGGGTACGGTATGGCATATCTTGATCTATAGAGGGTGAAGAACGACACGAAGTAATCTAATGCTACCTACAGCTGCGCTTGTATACTATCTCGTTGAGACATTGTCAGATGTTTACCTCCTGTAGAAGACATAAGTTTGTGAATGACACCACTAAGTTGAGCATAATCTCACTTATCATAAGAACACGTTTTTGTATGTCATGTATTGCAATATTTGCAATTGGATGGTATCTCATTCAGCGCCGACTCCTAAATAACCCGCTTTTTCCTCCCATGGGGTTCTGTTATAAAAAAGATGGATCATATCCTCCGCCCCCTTCCGTGTTAAGTCAAACATGGCTTTAATTTTCAAATGCATCTGGCTTTCTATCCTGCTCAAAGCAAAGCCCTCTATATGTCGTTCTACTTCGCAATCAGGATCGCTTAGTTGAAGAACTTCTTGTAAGCAGCCTTCTCCTTGGCGGCGCGAGCAGCAGCCTTGGTTCGGACGGCGTTGAGCTCGCGGGTGATGGCGCTGTCGTTGGGAGCGAGGTTGTTGGCCTCGATCAGGTCGCGCAGGGCAGCCTCCTCGTCCTTGAGTCGGATGTAGGAGAAGCCGCGGCGGTAAAAGGCCTTTGCACGATCGGCGTCCTTAACGCCGCGGACGTCAAGGGCGGAAGAGGCGGCGCGGGCAGCATCATCCCAGGCCTCGAGCTTGATATTGAGAAGGGCCGAGTTGCTGTTGAGAGAGAAACGCAGGGCCTCGAGCTCGTCCTTGATGGACTGGGGCTGGTCGTCGAGCTCGGGCTCCTCGTTGATGTAGCGCAGACCCTTTTGGTACT
This sequence comes from Fusarium buharicum, assembly GCA_014822075.1. Taxonomy (NCBI): domain Eukaryota; kingdom Fungi; phylum Ascomycota; class Sordariomycetes; order Hypocreales; family Nectriaceae; genus Fusarium; species Fusarium buharicum. Next base: position 43,209 of record JAATHB010000327.1, on the reverse strand, counting down.
TGTCAAGACCGAGAGAGTAGTTGCCCGACTTGAAGGCCGTGTTGCCGTACTCCTTGCATGCCTTTGCGATCTTGAGGACAGCGAGAGCGTCGAGAGTGTCGGTGCAGTCCTCGGGGAAGTCCTCGTAGGGGTCACCAAGAGCGTCAGGCTGCTTCACGTCGGCGGCGAGAGCGGCATCACCAGTGAGCTCGCCGCAGTCGGCAATGAGAGCCTCCTTTGCGGGACGGTCGCCAGACTGGGTGGTAAGATTCTCGATCTGACGAACGACGGACTTGCCGTTGAGAACCTCACCAAAGACAACGTGCTTGCCATCGAGGTGGGGGGTAGGAACGGTGGTTATGAAGAATTGAGAGCCGTTGGTGTCTGGTGGGGTAGTAGTAGTAGTCAGCATATGCACTTGGGAGGCTGTAGCATCAGCTGAGGATTGAGATTGAAAAGACTTACTAGGACCAGCATTGGCCATGGACAAGAGGAAAGGCTTCTCGTGCTTCTTGGGGAAAGCCTCATCGTCAAACTTGTTGCCATAAATAGACTCGCCGCCGGTGCCGTCACCAGCAGTAAAGTCACCCCCTTGGATCATAAACTGCTTAATGACACGGTGGAAGATGGAACCCTTGTAGTGCAAAGGCTTTCCTGACTTGCCGAGACCCTTCTCGCCCGTGCAGAGGGCGCGGAAGTTCTCTGCCGTCTTGGGAACAAGGTCGGCGTAGAGTTCCATGGTGATACGGCCGACGGGCTTGCCGCCAAGCGAGATGTCGAAGTAGACGCGGGGTCGCGCGGGGGAGTCGCCTTCTGCCGCCATTGTAAGGGTATTTTTCTGGTTATCGGGTTAAAGAAGTAGGAGTGAGAGCGCTGAAGAGATGAGGTTGTAGAAGGTTGATAGATCCAAGATTGGATTATAGCGTGGGGGGTAGTTGTTTGTTTGTTGGTGTGTGCAGAAGTAGAAGCAGAATCAGAATCAGAGAGAAGGTAACAGAAGAGGGGAGCTTGTTTTCCAATTGCGGAAAAGTCCCGTCGTAATGCAAGTGAGCCCCGAAGATCGTGCGCTTATAAGTGGGTAAGGTAACAAGCAGCTGGGTTAGGTAATTAAGTATCACATAGATTAGTTAACCAAGAGACGGGAATAATCAATTAAATAGACAAAAATTGCTGTAGATAAAATACCAAGACAAGACTCATTCTATGATGTAGTGCATGCGAGCAGAAATCAAAGATTCCGACATATATCGGGCTGAGCCAAGTATAACACAACCCTGAGCAATGCGGGGCGCCTTTTCTTTTTCTTAGACCGGTGGTGAGAAGAAGACAAGAAAGGAAATCCGATAGCAGGTAAGAAGAACAGCCATCACCAGATGAAACGAGACAAGACCAAGCGAGTGAGTTGAGTCTGAGTGAGGCTCAAGTGTACGCCCTGCAGCCAAGGTAATGGATGTGAACCAGGACAAGAGAGACCCTTAGTCAAGGGCTGATAAATCCCATACAACCCTGACTTGTTCTGTTAATTGTCGTTAACCGAGCACTTAGCAAAGACGAAAATCAACAATTGTGTTAACAAATTACGTTGTAAAGTGAAAAGCTGTCCGGTATAGCCCAATGAGTGAGTGAATGTGTGAGTATGAGAAAAGAGACAACTTGATGATGAGAGCCTTCTCAATGGCGGGGGAGGGGAATCGTCAACCCTTGAGAGACAGAGACAGGGGAGGGGCAGGCAAGGCACCTTGTACCTTTGTAGGATGATATGATTCGCTGATTAATGAGATGTGATTAACACTGATCCGAGAGACTCGAGTCAATGAAATCAAAGGTTACAACACAGAGTGAACCAAAGTACTAGACTCTTTAGATTCTGTTACATCGTTCTGGACTTGTGCAGGCCTGTATGTGACATACCACCCTATGACTTTAGCTTTAGGTGCCTATAATACTGCAAGCATCAGACTATTTTGAAGAGATAATAGTATAGTCCCTAAAGCTTTCTCTATATTGTGCTTCTTTTTACAGTCAGCTTATTTAATGATCTTCATATTCGCAGGGACCAGGTATTATAGAATTATTCCTTCTGTCACCAACCTGCCAGGCAATACTAACAAACAAAAGTGCCGTAATATGATATCGAGACAACTCATATTCCGCTACCCACGCTCACTTTACATCCAATGTACACCGACTAACGCTAGGCATAGATTTCCAAGCGGCCCCTCCCGATGCAAGAAATCAATGACCAATCCCTAGTACATAATGTTAGTTGCAGTGACCCTGATTCCGCTCGGGCCTCTCAGCATGGGGGGCTTCTGGGGCTAGTATCAAACGGCAAAACCCTTGTTCTGGCTGGCCATCCCACCTGAGGGAGAGAATTCGCTTGGACCACGAGACAAACAACTTGCTTGTGATAAGCCTCGCCCTGCAAGGGATTCCTTTTCTATCAAACACGGCATGGCAGAAGGATTATTTCTGATGTCGCAGTGTAAGCAGCCGGTCCGGTGGACTATCCAATCAGAGCCTCGCAAGGTTAGGTTGGCTGTTGTTTGCTATGAAACTGCGACAACATGCGCAGGTCAGGCAGGGAGCCTCCTTTTTGACAGAGGAAACAACCACAGTTGTCTCATGTAGTTTGCCCAGATTTTCAAAGCTAATATCCATTTCAGCCCATGTAGCACAGTCTCGGTTGCGTGATTGCCAAACTCAACATGCGAGTATCGGACGCTTGATAGCACTGGCTCATATCACATCCCGCACACCAGAGGGCTGATTCCAAAACATGTCTTTGATTGACGAGCCTCTATCAAAGCTGCAAATCCCTTCCTTTTGTCTATGCTCTAATCCTCTCTATACCAGCCACTCCCACTCACATTTCATTCCCGCTTGGCACCATTATTAAGCTCAAGCGTAACCTACAGCATCCATCATTAGTCCAAACCCTTGACGCAAAAAGAAAGGAAAAAAGAAGGTTTCAAAACTCACCGGTCCGTCATTCACGAGAGCAACCTCCATCCAAGCCTGAAACTGCCCATCCTTGACCTTTTCCTCCGCATACCCGGCCTTGACCTTTTGCACAAAGTAATGATACAGCCGTCTTGCCTCTTCTGGGTTCGCAGCGCCGTGAAAGTCTGGCTTGGCTCCCTTCTTTGTGCTGGCGAGTAGAGTAAATTGCGAGACTGTATCTTAAATTAGCCATGTACATTTGTGGCTGGGGGCGAAAACTTACCGCAGAGTACTTCGCCATCAATATCGCCGACACTCTTCTTCCACTGAGCAAACATGTCAGCTTATGAATCACATCTTCCCAGCCTCAGGTTTCTTTCACCTTGCCTCCCTCCTCATCATCCCACAGCTTCATCCTCAGAACCTTGGCAGCCATCAGATCAGCCTCCTTCTCCGTATCGCCGGGGGCCACCGCCGCAAAGGCCAGGACACCCTTTCCGATCGACGAGATGAGCTCCTTGTCGACCGTCACGGACGCCGACAGTACACGCTGCAGGATGACTGTTTGAGATGTAAGCTAAAACATTTCATTACTTCGCTTCTGTTGGTTATTCTACTGCACGTACCCTTCATATTTGTGATGTAACTTTTTTTGTTGTTTGAAGATAAAAGTTGGATATGAGATGGGATTGAGTCAATATCCTTCTTTGTATGTTACATGACTCCGTAGCCGGATCGGTATCCGTCCCGACTTTACCGTGTATACTCCGTCATCTCACTCTCCAATGGGCAATGAGATTTTCATAAACAGCACAAAATATGAATATGATAATAAGATTGTATAAACTAACTCTTGACTAGATTTTCTAGAAACTATCAGCTATATCATATCATGAAAGTTAGCTTACATGTTCCTGTCAAGCTTTTAAAAGTTTCGATGAGGTACAGTCAGTACCAAGGCCAAGGTGTCATGTGAATTCGCTAGTACCTGAGCGCTTAGCGGCCAACCACGTCATGGAGTGTATCGCGCGATAGTGATGCTGTGACTGTGCACCGCCAATTAACCTGCAACTCGATAAATGGTACAAAAGATCTCTCTTCTTTAAAAACAACAAATTACAGTCAACAGATGCAACATTTTTCGCCCCTGTAAACGCAGGTTCAACCACCAATTTCCCCTGCAACACGTTTCAGTAGCTAACCGCGCCTTGCGCCAGGTGACCCGCGGCCTGTTAGCCAATCACGACCCTGCGGCAGCTTTGGCCTAATAACTGCATCTCCCACCTTGAACCACCAACAAATGCTGGCCAGCCTGCCTCTTGCAACGCATTTCATCCCCCAGCCGCCCCGGAATTGACCACCGGACGACGCACGCTGTATTAATACACCTCGATATCACTCGACGACATTTTTCTCCCGACGCGCGACGCGCAATTTCGCCCCCAAAACAACCCCCTCTCTGCGCTACCAACTCCCCCGACCGGTGCAGTCAAGACGCACACAAAGAACCCGACGACAGCGACGAGCCAGACGACTGATTTAGCATCTGCGCCCGCGAGGCCGTACCTAACTTATCACAATGGCGGCGAGGAAATTGGCCCAAGAGGTCGATAAATGCTTCAAGAAGGTGGCCGAGGGCGTGGCCGAATTTGAGTCCATCTACGAAAAGATTGAGCAATCGAATAACCCCGCCCAAAAGGACAAATTAGAAGATAACCTCAAGCGCGAGATCAAGAAGCTCCAGCGACTGAGGGATCAGATCAAAACATGGGCCGCTAGCAACGACATCAAGGACAAGGCTCCGCTACTGGAGCACAGGAAGTTGATCGAGACGGTTGGTCCCCGCCACTGATAGACGGAAGCCCTATTTTATTGACCCGGTTTCTGGAATTAGCAAATGGAAAAGTTCAAGGCTGTGGAGAAGGCCATGAAGACGAAAGCATACTCAAAGGAAGGTCTATCAGCTGCCGCCAAGCTCGATCCTAAAGAGCAGGCAAAGGTTGAGGCTAGCGAATTCTTGAGTAGTATGGTCGATGAGCTGGAGCAGCAGATCGAGACGCTCGAAGCTGAGGGCGAATCGATACAAGCGACCATGAAGAAGGGCAAGAACAACACCGCAAAAGCCGAACGTATCGCCGAAGTCGAACGAATTATTGAGCGGCATAAGTGGCATCAGGGCAAGTTGGAGCTTATCCGAAGGTCACTCGAGAATGGTGGTGTCGAGCCCGAACAAGTTACTGATCTGGAGGAGAGCATCCGATACTATGTGACGGACGGTATGAACGAGGACTTTATGGAAGACGAGGAAATGTACGAGGAGCTAGACCTCGAGGACGAGGAAGGCACCTACGGCATGGGCGCCGACAACGAAAAGAACTCCTCTCTCGACGCACAATCTGTGCAGGAGGATCTGTCAAACGACACCGAGCCACCCAAGCCGTTGTCGAGGAAGGCGCAGAAGGAGTCCGACCCCGTACGGCGAACATCTTCACAAACCAAGTCCCCGCTACCCGCCCTCGCGACCCTTCATGCTCCTCTATCAACCATCAGCAACGGCAATACGGGCACACCCGTCATGAAGCCAGCATCAGTCCCGACAAGACCTGCCGGAGAAGGCCTCAAATACGCATCAGCTGCCGCGGCCGCTGCGGCGAGCGACAAGAACAACGTTGGTATTGCCCCGTTACCTCCGCCGCCTGGCGCCGCCTCTTCAAGTATATCCCCGTTACCTCAGTCACGAAGCAGCGCGACAAACTCTCCTGCTACATCCTCTGCCCAGCCCGCATCTCAACAACCAGAGTCCAAGCAGCCTACGCCCGCCCCTGCTGCTGTTGAGCCTGAACCTGTACCTGCGCCCGCGCCCGCGCCCGTACCTGTGCCCACGAAACAGTCCAAGCGATCAAAGGCTGCTGGTAAACAAGTCGCGGTGCCTGAGAGCACATCATCACCAAAGCGTATGTATACAAACCAGATGTTTGTGAACCTGATAGCTGACGTCTTTAGCCCCACGGACGAATGGCACCAATGGCGTCAAGCCTGTCGAGGAGGAGGAGGAAGAGTCGATATACCATCTACCCGCATCATTGCAGGACCTTGTCGAGACGTATGAGACGTCTAGAAAGCGCCCATACCCTCCCTCGGCTCCATCAGCGCTGCGCCTGATGACGGCCAGCCAGGCCAGCTGCCCCGATGTTTTGGATGCCGACGTACCACGATCATACCGACCCGATGTGCCGGTACCCCCAACAGGGTCGGGTTTCCCCCGTGAGCCGCTCGCTATCTTCGACGACCCACGACTGTACTCCCGCATTGACCCAGACACATTGTTCTACGTCTTCTACTACAAGCAGGGCTCTGCCCAACAGTACATGGCCGCCAAGGCTCTCAAGGACCAGAGCTGGCGGTTCCACAAGCAGTACCAGACTTGGTTTCAAAGACACGAGGAGCCTAAGAACATCACCGAGGACTTTGAGCAAGGCACATATCGCTTTTTCGATTACGAGAGCACTTGGTAAGTCAACCCTCACCAGGGCTGACAGTGAGGCGTGCTAATACAGATGTGCAGGATGAACCGAAGGAAAGCGGACTTCAAGTTCGCCTACAAGTTTCTTGAGGATGAGGTTTAATCGGCGAGATTCAGCCGTCTTTTGCGTGTGTGTAAGAAATCTGGGACGGAGCTATGGAACAGGGCTGTGTGTACTTTGGTTTTTGAACCTCCTATGGCAGGCCACATTAGGAGCACAGAAACAAGAGCGGCATTAGCGGGGCCTCATCTTCTTTCTATGGATCCTTTTTGTTGTCTTTTTGGGGGACAGGTGAATGTGCGAAATGGCTAAAGGGGGCGTTAGCAACCTCAGTGTTTGAGATATGAATACGGAACCTATCGAGTGCCGGGCGATACAGCCCTGGATAACAGATTTCGCTAATGTGTATGATCAATGTGTGTGTGTGTAGCACGTCTGCCTCATGGTATCCTTTGGTAGACATCCGCCTGGCCATGAACTGACTGCTCTAGAAAGCCTCGCCGGCTAAACGGATTGGCAGACTCTACGCCAAGACAGCCTCAACTTCGTATGGTGTTGAGGACGAAGCTCATTTTGGTGGCGCACAACCATGTGAGACTTGAGTGTTCGTTCATACGTGTTGTGCTGGTGAAATTCTCTCTCAGGATCCTATAGCGTGTCTGTCGACGTGGCATCTCGTCGATCGTGACCCGGGTGAAGCGCTCAGGCTAAAGAATATTATGAGTGCACGATGAGGGAGGGCTGCTGCATTGCTGCCCAAGAGATCGAGAAAGAGCCAAATGACTTTCTGGTTTAGATGATATATCAATGGAGGTAGGACGAGTTTGAAATAAAGGGCGCTGGATGCTTGTTTTACTCACCGAGTTTCGTTCTCTTATTTATTCCCTTTCTCAAGGACTAGTTCACAAAAACGTGATTGTATGGATGGTTGACAACCATGCCGCCTCAAGGAAAACTGCTGTAGCTGCAGCACATCTCATCTCATCGCAGACGACGTGGCTCTCGAAAGTCAAAAGGCAAGGGAAGAAGGGAGCACAAGATTATCTTTGCTGTCCAAGGCAATACGGTTGCAGTTTCGTTTGTTGTCTCGACCGAATTTCCATTTGGTAGCTGCGAGCCTGAGCTGACACGACTATAACTTGATCGATGACGAGACAGGATTAGAACTACCCATTCGCCTTCTGCACACCCGAGTCACAAGCGAATGCGTTGTCAACTTGAATTCAAGGCTGGCGGAATGCGGCGCGCTGGCTGCCTTGTAGTAGCCTCCTTCTGTCGCATCGTGATTACGTCCAACCAAATCGATCAGAGTGCCGGATACGGTGAGGCAATGCCGCAATACGGTCACCAACGCTCATCAGCCGTTGCCTTTCTCGGCAAGGCGGACCCCTTATGCGAATCGCATGCCCGCGGCACAGCTCTGCGGTTGATGGCATCCTTCGCCAAAGCTGAGCGAGCAGCCGTCATCGCCCCCAACTTGATCGGTGTTCGCCGTATAAGCTGACCACTAGGAAAGGAAACCAATGGTCGATCCGATAGGAAGGTTTCTAGAATGCTTCCATGCTTGCAAAGTTCCTTTGACAGCTTCATGGAGGAGATCCATAATTACGAAGAATGGACGATCTCAGGCTAGTGAGAGTTGGTTTCGTCATGGGGATGACATGGATGCGGCCCCCTGAGAGGTTGTCACGGTCGGGAAAAGGGTGCCATGACCTTGATCGAAAATGGGCATGTCGTCTTGGTTGTGGGCGAACCATTTCAGAGTGCCTGTTGCAATTAGCACGAAACATTGACAGCGGCTTTGTCGGAAGGTTTGCACTGTGGTGACTTGCAGATGCCGGAGGAGGCAGGGGAGGATCCGGTAGGCCATGTAGACGAGACAAGGCGTCTAGGGTTATTTTGTCTGGGCGGCTGTTGTTTTTCTGGTCACTTTGGGCGTTGCGGAAGGCTGCCTTGTCAAATTGAGAAATGTCAGAGTGACTGTGGTGCGCCAAATTCAAATAGATGCAACCTAGGAAGGGAAGTTACACAACCGCCGTGTTGATCAAACGGGTGGGTGACCGAGTTGTGGGGAGCCGGGAAATAGCAAGGGTTGTTGTCGTTGCTGATGATGATTGCTTTGTCTATTGGAGCTATCGAAGGTATTCTCGTTAGTCGTTATTTTCTTACTACCTATACTGGCAAGACTGACCTCCATGTCCACGCCACAGAATAACCAAAGATGAGATGATCTTTCTGCTCCAAGGCCAGGCAGCAGAATAAGGTTGTACATTGAGTTGATTGATCAACATCCATGGGACAGGGGTCGCAACTCTATTGGATGTCATGATTGTGCATCTGGTGAGCTCCTTGATAGCGAGGAGGTTCGTGCTTTGTGCTTGTGCTTGTGAGCATTGGACTGTGGTTTGATGGCTTTTCACCGCAGAGATCGGCAGGCCAACGTTAGCACGACTAGGTACCTGTAATAGGTGCTAATGCAAAGCATCGGCCTAAGAATGGAAGTGCAAAGATGTTGAAAGGAGAAGAGCAACTAGTACCTACCTAAACAGTGGACGATGATAGGTAGAGGCAATGCGTAAGGTAGGTATCTCCTGCCAATTGCTCCTGTCGGTAGGGACTGGGTCAAGGGAGGGGCAAAAGGGAAGGAACGAGGGCGGGGGAGGAGGAAGACTCTCTTCAGTACAAAGGTAAAAACAACGTAAGGTCTCATGGTGCAATTTAGACTACAAGAATGGATTATAGTTAATATATCTCATACTCGTAAACGCAAGATACCTAATTTAGGTATGTCTGGTAAAAAGACTCAGTTATAGTTGGGTCCGGGATCTTGCTATGGATGGAGGGGGATAATGGAACCTGCCCTGAAGTTCCTCACTCAACCTTCCATACCTACTAACTTAGGTAGATTAGATACCATGGATGAATCTCTCTGCCTCGCTACCTACCTTACCTACCTAGGTAGGCACCTACTATCATTATTCTTTCTGCCTTCTACGAGCCACAATCTTGATTTCTGCATACCTTACCCGATGCAACAAGTTTGGCGGATTCCTGGCCATGTCGATCGAATTCCTCCCGTACCTTACCGAGAACCAAGTCTACTCGCCGAGGCGGGTCATTTATTTTATCGCGACTTGATTCGATCGATACGCCCATGCACTATGCATCACGCATCACCCATCCAACTTACAGCGTCTCTTTACTCCAGTCTAATGTGGCACAAACACCCTGGCCAAGCGCAGCTTTGCCTTTTGAGAGTGACCGAAATCTGCTCATACAGCCCCTGACGCTCTGCTATCTAACTCCAGTTTCTGTCAACATGGAATCGCACATCATCTGCCGCTCCCGCATCCACTCCCGTCGACTCGTGCCAGACCCATTCGCATTCGCATTGCATTTGCTCTCTGCTCTTTGCTCTTGCTCGCTATCCGTCAGCCTCAGCGCATCGCCACGCCCATGTTCGCCCGCTCAGCCAGTAACGTCACCGTTTCCTTGCCGTACATTAGCTTAACTGTCAATTGCTGGGCATGACAGATCAGACTCGCCTTGATACTGCCCCTCTGGCCCTCTGCCAGGTAGTCAGCCAATTCTCAAGTTGCAGCATATGTTGCCAAGACAGTTTTCTAATTCGCACTTTTGCCCTTGAAGCTTATTTGAAGCTACCCCGTGGCTTATGGGCATACGCTCCTACGAGCTGCATCCATTGCAGCTTGTACCTACATGCTGTTCCACCACTCCATATCCCGGTTGACCCGGAGCTCTACAAGGCGGCCAGCAGCTTGTATTCCTTTCATGCAAGCCAAGAGTTTTCTGTTCCTGGGCCCTCCAACTACTCTTTCAGCCAACCACCTTAGCTGCATTTGCTGCTGTTGTTGCATCACCATCTCGACGTCGCTTTACCTCTTCCAGACACCGGCTACCTTAGGTAGGTATGGAGTCTACGTCTCTCGGTAGAAGTACTTCCAGTCTTGGCTCAATTTTACGATGAAAGAGTATATTTCTTATCATCTCCATTTGGCTTTACCTGACCACGGCAAGTGTCGATTCAACGTCACGGGCCAGCTTGCGCCAGGTGCTGCTTCGCCTTACATCCTTGTCCTATGTATTGCCCCCTTGTCCTCCAGTCGTCGGTCATGGAACTGGTTATCCTTCAGCCGTCTCCCATCAAAGTCCCTAAGGTATGCTGCATCTATATCTGGTCGTAGTTTGGTTCGGCTTGGATCCGCTGGGTTCCCCGGCAGGTACCCTACCCTACCCTGACCATGTCTTCGACCCTGGAAAGCACTCTACAACCCTGCCAATGCCAGTTTTGTCTCGTTGCCAGATCCAGCCGCTGTTGTTTCTATAGGCGTTTCCTACAGTTTCAGGTCCATGTTGCCCTTTACCTTTTGTGTGATACACGAATGACTCCCGCCTTCGCCTCACTAACCAATGTGCGATTTGAGCCTCACCCTTACCGATAGACCCAGAATGAACTAGGCTACTTCCCTCTCTCTCCATAGCACTCCCACAAGCATATAATCAGAGCCCTTGTCCCTTCATCATCACAGCTATCAACTCATCGTCCATCATATCAACTCCCATGCCACAAACTTCATTTCTCCCCTTCCAAGACCGCCATCAAGACATTACATTGGTTGCGGGCTCTACTTGCATGTTTTCAACTCTAGTCATTGCCTTTTATAAGCCGGTTCACGTCTCGTCGACTCGTCCTCTCAAGCATCCGTGTCTTCCAAGTTCACCTTGACCGCTTATACAAGAATCACCTTCTTCATCGAAAGTTACATATCGTGTCCCAATCAACAACTTCCAGCAAGCACAATGGGTTCCAACCAATGGTACAACAATGGCTGGTACGATGTCTCATCGCCCCAAGATCAAGCCACATCGCCATCAGAGTACTTCTACGACTATTATCAGTCCCAGCCTCTGGTCCGGTACGACAGCTCTGGAGGGAGCTCTCAGGCTTCTACTGTCCCTGAATCACCTATGCAGAATAGTTACTACACTCTTCACGGCTCGTCGCCGGTAGATTACTCTGCCTACCAACATGAGCCTAGTTACCAGCAGCACTGCCCTTCTCCGCAGACCAGAGCCAAGGACTCAACTGTTCCTCGGAGCGAAACGTAAGCTTTATCCGTTATTTCTTGGTGTTCTATTCCTAACTTCTATGTGTTTCTCCAGTGGAAATGACTGGCCAGTGTCATGCCTTCATCCCGGCTGCGCTGCCCGCCCCTTCAAGCGGACCGCCGATCTCCAGCGTCACTACAAGAACACTCATGCTCCTGAATCGAGTAAGGATATCTATCTGTGTGACTATCCTCGGTGCACTCGCTTCCATGAGCCCTTTCACCGTCGCGATCATTTTCGAGACCACCTTCGCGAATACCACCGCGAAGACATCCAGAAGCGTGGAGCAACTGTTGATGAGGAGTGGCTTGAGGATCGATACGTACCCAGCAACTGGTGGCGCTGCCCACGCTGCCTTGTTCGAATCCACGTCTCAAAAAATGGCTATGAATGCCCCGGCTGCAAGACATCGTGTGAGTCTAAGCGCAAGGAGAAGCGCCGCAGTCGATCTTGATATGGGTGAGCAGAGACACAGCCTTGCTCACACCATCAACCAACCACAAGACACCACAGAGTCTCGCGCTACATGGCTTGAAACTACAAGTTCGCCTCGTACAGTACAGAGCAGGACTACCTATTCTGCATACTCAGCAAATTTACCTCGAGCTAAAATCGTCACCGAGACAGAGATGATCACCGACATGTGCATCATTGCTTGGGACAGCTCACCAACACCCACAACCACCTCCCAACCCAGCTCTTGGAGCTGAAGTATCTCTTTCTTGTATTATACCCACCATAAGGACAACAAACCCATGCAAGGCGTTTTTCTTTCATTGTCTACTGTTTGTACACGCATCCAAGCTGCCTGCTTGCAGGTTCAGGTCTCTGTCCCAGGCATTTTTACTCTTGGCCCTTTACTCCTTCATTCCTGTTGCATCCGTCCCCCTCGCTTGAACAACCTCTACGGCGTCCAGCAGATCCGCAAAAAACGCCCATGCGCTGCCGATCTTATCCCCACTGGAGCGTTGCATCATGCTGAGGCTGACTGGAGAGAATTGTTCTAGAAGCGGGGTTATTTGCGGGGGGTTGTTTCAGCGTGGCTGTGTCAATGCATGATGCTTCTGTCATGCTTCCATTCCTTCTTTCGAGTTTCCTTTCTTGGACAAGCTTTCATCGTTGGTTTACAGGGGTCTGGCTGGGGATTCACTATTCGCAGGCACCGAGATAAAGGTCTTGATTATTGGAGGGTCGATCATGAGTGACGTTTGTGATGAGACATGAAGTCAATTTGGTACTTAGAGAACATATGCTTGATACATAGACGGCGGGGTTTTTCTTTGGTTTTCAATGTCTTTGGAAGTTAAGGCGTATTTAGAGGCTTTCACTTATCCTTGTCTTTCATCTGTACATGGCAGTGCAAATAGAACATTTCTTTTCGCGACGTGACACATTTCTCTTATCTACATACGGATATCATTACCTTATTCCCGCTTAGCCTGAGAGTGTGTGACGAGAGAAGAGATAAGTTAGTTACAAACAGATCACCCCTGGCTAGTTTCTTTGTTCTTTGTGGCTCCTGCCATGTTGTATCCCCACCAGAGCTGACTTACACGGAAGCCGGATGTTCTTCCCTTCTCCCTAGGCAGCACTGCGCAATATAGCGCACCACACATCCAGCTCATGACCACATACGTAGCTTGCAACTTGCAGCCCCAGTTATCTTCTTGGTTCCATTCTCCGCGGCGTTGTCCTCTTTGTTCTAGTCCTCTTCAATTGGATCGTCGTCGTAGTTGGGCATGGCGCGGAAATCAGGCCGACCTTTATCCCTGCGTCTTCGTAGTCGCCTGCCCTTCTTTGGTGGCGCATGAAAGGGGGCGGACGAAGCGATGGAAGGGACATCACTGACTAGTCTCCCAGTGAATAGTCGTGGCTGATGGAATCTGAATTCGGGTTGCTGTAAAGGCGAGGCCGGTTGGGCGATGATGGAGTCCGCCGTATCAGCCGTATCAGGCACTATGGCGGCTTCCGATGCGGAAACTGTATCGGAAAGATTCTCTGTTGAGTCATCTACCATGTTGGGGGTGCGTTCTATAGTTGGTAATGATCTATCTCGTGACGCTGAGGAGGGCTCTGCAATGTCGCTTGCCGGTGCTGTAGAATCAGATGTCAAGGATGACTCCACGAAAGTGCTGAGGGTGCCTGGATTCTTGAGGTCCAAATCACATTTTGTTTGCTCGTGAGCCTCATCTCTGGCTTTACGGTTGATCTCGGCACTGTCCTTATCAAAAACGAACCTTTTCCAGATTTCGTCTTCATCTTCAGTATCTGGTGTCGCTTCGAGGTGGTCTTGAAGTTCGTGGTTTTTCTCCCGTCTTACTTCATTGGCCGTCAATAGGTCCAGCAAGTCTTGAACATTAGGAGCGAACGGTAGATATGTCCCCACTGGAATAACCAAGTTGCTTCCAGATTTGGTGGAAGGCTCGCTTCTTTCGTAACTCGAACTCTGAGGTAGCTCACTTGAACTTGTTGGTCTTAGGAAATTTGATGAGATTTCGGTCATATGGAGCTCCGGCAGTTCGAGTTCGGCATCTAATATTTCACGTCCTAGATCATCAGAAGAAGACAAGCCTTCGGGTTGTGAGAGAAGCCGGGAAGTTCGGCAACTTGTTAGCTGTTTTGGGGCCTCCTGATTATCAGGGGTTGATGTCTCCGAAGCGTTCCAGTAGTTGCTGATTCCAGGGCTGATAGACCTCGAGGGCTGCCGTTCTTGGTCCGTCTCTGCTGGTTGTTGACATGTAGCCTGGGGATTTGAATTCAACCACGTGTTCCATCGTATGTCTTCAGACATGATGCGATTAAAAGAGTTTCTTGGAGCTCCAATAACAGCAACTGTGCTTGCATCTTCCTCAAGGTCAGGTGAATGGACGTCAAACATTTGATGGCGTCTCCCTCGGGTTGGTTGTGGATGATGAATAATTGGATTGGATGACCGCACCACATATGTTGGCTCATGATATTCTTTTTGCCTTCTTCCTTCTTGTGCTACGTGCCTGTTAGGGGGGTGTTGAGTGACGTTTGAAAGGCCCAGAAGTGAATTTCGTGGTCCAAATCCAATTGTGGATTCATCGGAACCGCGACTTGTTGTTGAGATTGCCAAGCAGCCATTGTCACTCAGAGGTATTTGACGAGGCGAGATTGGTAAGCCGGTTCCAGATCGGTTGATCTTGGAGATATCAAACCCAGAAACAAGGCCTTGTCGTGTAGCAGAGCTTCGGACTGAGTTGCTCTCTCGGCTCCAACGAAGATTTTGACTACCAATATTGATCCTCATATCGTTATCGGAAAGTTGTCCTAGAGTTGTATCGTTGAAGTGCCTGTTTTTATCAGGCCTGTGAGACACCAAACCAGGCCGATGATTCCTTGTCGGTTGTTGATGCTCCCGCATGGAGACTGGTTTTGCGATCGGGTTGGCGGATCTATCTCTTTGCCAGGAGAAGCTATTCAAGAGAGGCTTGTGAGTACTAACGCCAGTCCAATCGGCTTTGTCGAGTAATTTGCGTCTCTTTGCCGAAATATCTAATTCTTGTCGGTCTTTATCTGGCAGCGATGTAGAAGAATGCTGAACCTCGACCCCCTGTTTCCCGAGCGGCAAATTGTCATCTTGTACAGCACCATGAGTAGATAGCTGGCTAGCTTGATGTCGCTTTTGAATGAGTCGTCTTCTTGGCGTTCTCTGTTTCTGTCGGGGGGTGAAGGAAGTCGATTGCCGATCTTGAGTATGTTGCGGCTGTGGAATATAATCAGGTACGAAAGACGATACATCTAACGACTTGCTCGAGGCTGGATCTCGCTTCCGTGCTCGAGCTTTAGCGAAATATTGCTTCTGGCGGGCAGCATCTTTATCCCAGCCTTTGCGGCGAGAATGACGGGCGAGAGCCCCTTCAGTCCAATTCATGGTGAAAGAGGTAGGCAAGCGATCATTGTGTGTATGCTGAAGAGATTAGTCTCCAAGAGTTGGGAAGAGATTTTGACAAGATTTTAACTACAAAAAGCAGGCGAAAAAATTGTTTCAGTGAGGCAGTTGCCATCTCTCTGGCACTTGCCTTTACCTCTACCAATCATGAGGGTCAATGGATACAAGTCATCCTGACGGGAGCTAAACCACCATAGTATGTCTGATTTCCCAAATTAATTTGAGGTTTTGGCCTTGAAAATACTGGGAATCAATAGATATGAAACCGATCTTTACTTTGATAGTATCTTTCGCGATAGGCGAGTGCAACATGGTTAAGCTTGGAAGGGGGTAATTATTGGCAGCATTGACAGCAATTCGGGCAGTTTTCATTGGAATAAATTGTTCTTCTGTCTTCTGGCCTTGAATTCTAAAGCATTGGCTTCTTTCTACTCAGATTAAACTGGTAGATACTTGCTTACAACAGGAGATGATGGAATGTTAACTTACACGCAGCTGTACAGTGTTTATTCGGTTATCTCATTCCAAACACGGTACGTGCACAGGCCAACTAAGCTTCGACGTGATGACGGAGCTCCCTCGACTCGCTGAGTCCCTGAACGTGGAGCTGGATCTAACATTAGCATCTATCACTAGCGCCAAGACGACACCTTTCACTAACAGCGACAACATATTATCGCGCCCTCAACTCTTTTCTTGTACACTCCTGCCGAGCAAACAAACTATCATTATGGCCGACGCAGAGGAAAAAGCTCGCAAGGAAAAGATTGCTGCCGCCAAGAAGCGCGTTCGTACACCCCTCCCTTCTTATCCTGGTTGATAAGTCAAGCATACAGCTAAGCTAACCCATTGCCATCTCAGGTCGAGCAAATGAAAAAGAACAAGAAGAAGGGCAGTGTATCCAAGCAACCCAAGCAAGAACAAGCCGAGTCACAAGCGCCTGAGCCTGTCGCAGACAGCGCCGACGCTCCCCCTGTTAGCAACGAGAAAGCCCCCGAGGAGCCAATTGTAGAAAAGACAGAAGACAAGCCCAAGGACAAAGCAGAAGAAAAGCCAGTCAAGGAGGCTGCGAGCGCGGACAAAAAAGACGACGACGACAGCGAAAGCGACACTGATAGTGATAGCGATAGCGACGATGACGACGAGGCCTCGCCTTCAGCTAACCCTTCCCTGGCTCAACAGTCGAAGCTAAGGTCTACATCATTCCGCGCCGGATCGATCCCCTCAGGCGGTGCTGCGTCTCCCAGCCCCTTTAGTCCGGATGGTGAAACCGCACCAGATATCTACAGAAAGCATATGGCTCGGATCGAGGAGCTGGAGAAGGAGAACAAGCGCTTATCAAAAGAGGCCTCTGATTCGGAAAAGAGATGGCAGAAGGCCGAGAATGAACTGGCCGACATCCGTGAGGCCGATGTTGAAGAGAGCGGCAAGACGGGTGGTCATGAAGACGGACTTTGGGATAGTCTGGTAAGTTCTACGTCCACCAGCATCTTGGATACCCCCCCATTAACCCTTGTGTAGAAAACCCAAGTTGCAGCACTTCAGCGCCAAAACACTCAGCTTCAGCAACAAGTATCACGGGGCTCTGGTCATGGTCATCGTCCCTCTGTATCCGTGGCCACACCTCCAGCAGATCTCAAGGCTGAGCTAGAGGCTAAAACCGCAACCATCGAGTCCATGGAGATCGAGATTTCAAAACTCAGAGCGCAAGCTGAGCGTCATGCTAGCGGTTCAACTTCCGAAAAGGAGCAGGTGACTGCTCTAGAGGATAAACTGGCCCGCGCCGAGGCTGCGGCGGGCAAGGCCCAGCGTGAGCTCCAAGATCTCAAGCGTAACCTTGAACGAACAGCAGAAAAGGCGGTCCGCGAAGGCAGTGAGCGAACAAGTGCTGAAACAAAGGTCAAGACTCTTGAGCATGAACTTGAGGAAGTTAAGAACGCACGCGACGAGCTCGAGAAGAAGATTGAGGCACTAGACAAGAAAGCGGCAACCCTTACTACGTTGCACAAGGAGCAAGACTCGCGATTACAAGCACTCAAGAAGGAGAAGGAGAAGGCAGAGCATGAAGTTACCGAGTTGCGGTCAAGGCTCGAGAAGCTTGAGGGCGAAAACACAAAACTCCGAGGCCGTAAGTCGCTAGAGGGAGGTGGCGGGTTGGACGACGAAGGCGTTGATGAGCTTGAGGATGAGGAACGGCAGAAGCTTGAGAGAAAGATCCGTGCTCTTGAGAGTGAAGTGCATGAGCTTCGAAGTGGAGCCTGGATTGGCAAGCGTCGTGAATTGGAGGCAGCTAGTCCAGGTTTTCATGATGTCGACCTCTCGCCAGGACATGCCATGTCTCCGACTCAACGAAGGAAGTCGGGACCTGGTGGCATTGGCGATTTCTTCACAAGTGGTCTTAATGCCCTGGCTGGGGGCGGCGATGATGAGTTCCTTGAGGATGATGACGTGGACTTTGACGAGGATGCGTTCCGCAAGGCGCAGGAGGAGGAATCAAAGAAGCGGATCGAGCGGATCAAGGAGATTAAACGATCGCTTAAGCATTGGGAAGGATGGAGGCTGGACATTGTTGAGAACAGAAGGGGAGGACATGAGGGCGTTGGTGAGATCTTTGACGTGTAAGTTTGGATATGGGTATTTACAGCGCCATTGGCCGAGACGACATCGACATAATGGATGTATACTAGTTTAGAAAGAGACTCCGGGACGATATACGGATATGGCATTGACGATTGTTTGCAACTTAATTTGGCGCCATTTGCTTTCGGTCTCGCATTCCGAGGATTCGTGTGATATTGATATCTAATTGGGTAGTTCCACCGTCTCCTACCCTAAAGTAAGAAGAGTCTGGATAAGGACCAACGCTGATAGAGCTACAGCGGTTATGGTTTCTTACCTAGATGAGGCATTTATAAACTTCTTCAGGTCCCGGTTGTTGAATTGCTCAAGACTTGTCATGATTGTTAATAATTTCTGTTGCATGTTTACAACGCTATCATTGAGCGATAAAGACACATAGCCAGAGACTACATCTAGAGCAGCAGCAGTCAATACCAGGCTGCAACTCGAAAAGGAAAACGGACAACCACGTATCATTTTAATCTCAGCCATTCTGCTTCGGTATCTCATTCCCTTATTCGGGCACCAAGAGCAGAATGCGTTCATTATCATCTTCCCCGATGACGGCGTGGAGAGTGGATACTCCGACCGGAGATCCGAGACGGAGGACGGAGATGCGTTCCGCACCGAGCAGTATGGCCCGGGCCGGGGTGAGAGAGTTCAGTCCGGCAGATGTGTGTCAATTGATTTTATAAAAGGTGACCGCTAGCACCACTGCGCATCATCATTGAGCTCGAGAGCTATCGTCAGCAACCCAGAGCACCCATAACGGCGCTACCAACAATGTCATGTCGTGCGATGCATCTCAGGAAGCTCGGCCATCGTAACCCCGAGACAAGACGGACGAGAGCAGCTGTCATGCCATGCCATGTCATGCACGAGATAGATACATACAGTGCCTAATTTAAAACCAAGGGACCATGACGGGCTTCCCCCCCACTGCGCTGGGGGGACCAATGCGGAACCCATCGACACTAGTGTTAACCGTCGAGGCTGGGACTGGCTAGACAACTTTTTTTCCTGCTTGCATCTGTTGACGATGTGCCCCAGCTCGGTCAGGTACCGAGCCTCATACCCAGGAACCTGGCAAAGAGGAGGTTATAGAGTACTCGAGACACACCCTGCGCGTTGGGGGGACTTGAGGGGCAATATACTCTCTGAAAATATCGTGAGATTGGAAAAGAGAGCAAAGGTTGAGCTTCATGTTGGACGTCAAAAACGTCATGATGGATGTAGACACTTTAGATAGAGGGAGGATCCCTGTCATGGGATTAGATTGTCTAAAAAGATCATGTCAGCCACGTTTATTTTCCCGCAAGATCCGTCTTCGGCGTTGACCCCAGAAGGCTAAAAGGAAAAGCGAAGAGTCCGTTGTCGGAAGAATTGGGTGTTCTTTTCTTTTCCCTTTTGCCTGAAATCTGGAATTGTATTTCTGCATCATTATCTTCCATCTCTTTGAAAAAAAAAGGGTAGAAAAAAGAAACGAGCATTGTAAGTGTAACTCTTGTCTCATGATTTAGCTTTACTATTTTAGATCCCATCCTCCAAGCCCAGCCACAAGACGGGCATGCACACATCCATCATCTCGTCATTCATTGACCAGCGAGAATGATTGCTTTGTATTGAGCGCTTTGAACTTCACTTCTCCCTCCTGCCTTTGGGGAGAGAGGGGAAGAACAAAAGACTCAAAACATCTATCGTTACATCACATCACATCACATCGCCTCATATTACTTACTGTATCTATCTGCGGACAACTAACAAATTTCCCCAGCTTCCACTAGCAACACCTTGATCAAATTCACCCCGTCTTATTGGGGGGAAAGACCACATTAAACTCATACCCCATACTATTCTACACCTCATACTCCCCGCGTCGTCGGTTTTCCTCTCGGTCGCCGCCACAACAACCGGCTACTTCCTCGGCTCAGTCGAAACACCCCAAGCACCTTCCTCACCCGACCCCAAACTGACCATCCGTCCGTGTTGCACCCCGCGCGTGCAGGCAGGAGCAACCTCATACTTGGAGCGCAAGAAGGAAGCTGCTTGCGCCTTACCTGCCTTAGCCCAATCAATACCCGGCGACGACTCCCGAGTCCGGTTCCCGTTCTTTTTTTTATACCTTTTTATAAACTCCCAACCTACCCTCCTCTTCTTTTGCCCATCATGCCCGCCGCTGCTCTCGCCTCTACTATTCCGCGATCTCTTCTATCGTCTTCTCTGCGCCGCGCCGCTCTTACTTCTTCCTCCTCTTCGATCGCTGTTCGTCCTGTTCGCGCTTCTTTCGGTGCTATTCAGACCATCTCTCCCTTTGCCCTCCGCACAATGGCTACCTCCGCCCCCAAGATCAAGGTCAAGAACCCCGTCGTCGAGCTCGACGGCGATGAGATGACCCGCATCATCTGGCAGGCCATCAAGGACAAGTTCATCCACCCTTACCTCGACATCGACCTCAAGTACTATGACCTTGGTCTTGAGTACCGTGACGAGACCAACGACCAGGTCACTATTGATGCTGCTGAGGCTATCAAGAAGTACCAAGTCGGTGTCAAGTGTGCCACCATCACCCCTGATGAGGCTCGTGTCGAGGAGTTCAAGCTGAAGCAGAGTGAGTTTATTCCCCTGAGGCCTGGTCCTAGTTTGAGTTGCATCTTGCAGCTCGCCGCTGCATCCCCCACCAATTGTTAAGCCAACCCCGCACACATGAGAAGCATATGTATGTATGCGGGAGAAGCAACGTGAGGGGAAAACGCAGAAGCATGGCGAATGAGACATACAGCAGAGTAAACAAGATCCATCCTGGCTAACTTACATTCTTAGTGTGGCTTTCCCCCAACGGCACCATCCGAAATGCTCTTGGCGGTACCGTCTTCCGTGAGCCCATTGTTATCCCCCGCATCCCCCGTCTTGTTCCTGGCTGGAAGAAGCCCATCATCATTGGCCGTCACGCCTTTGGTGACCAGTACCGTGCCAAGGATGCTGTCCTGCCCGGTCCTGGTAAGCTCTCCATGGTCTACACCCCCGAGGGCGGACAGCCTGAGGAGATTGAGGTCTTCCAGTTCAAGAACGGTGGCGGTGTTGCCCAGACTCAGTACAACACCGACGAGTCCATCACTGGCTTTGCCCATGCCTCTTTCAAGCTTGCCCTTGACAAGGAGCTTCCTCTGTACATGAGCACCAAGAACACCATTCTCAAGAAGTACGATGGTCGCTTCAAGGATATCTTCCAGGAGATCTACGACACCACCTACAAGAAGGAGTTCGAGGCCAAGAAGATCTGGTACGAGCACCGTCTCATTGACGACATGGTCGCCCAGATGATCAAGAGCTCTGGTGGTTACATCATGGCTCTCAAGAGTAAGTCTTCCCATCATCATGAGCTGAACACTATTCAGTCTCATCACACCAATTATATAAAAGCTAACATCACCTCCAGACTACGATGGTGATGTCCAGTCCGATATTGTCGCCCAGGGCTTCGGCTCTCTCGGTCTCATGACCTCCGTCCTCATCACCCCTGATGGCAAGACCTTCGAGTCTGAGGCTGCCCACGGCACTGTCACTCGCCACTACCGTGAGCACCAGAAGGGCAACGAGACCTCCACCAACCCCATTGCCTCTATCTTTGCCTGGACCCGCGGTCTCGTCCAGCGTGGCAAGCTCGACGACACCCCCGAGGTCGTTGCCTTTGCCGAGAGCCTTGAGCAGGCCTGCATTGACACCGTCGACGTTGACGGTATCATGACCAAGGATCTTGCTCTTGCCACTGGCAAGTCCGAGCGCAAGGACTATGCCACCACCAACGAGTACCTCGACGCTGTTGAGCGCCGCCTCAAGAGGACCCTCAAGGAGAAGCTGTAAACGTCTCAACAACTGCCGTTTTCAGCCTTCCCCTTAACCCTATCTCCCGCTTCCACTCTATTGGCCTCATGCAGCTGCACAGAGTAGCCATTCTTTCATGAACCCCTCGAGAACCGGCGTCGAATATGTTATTGCGCCCCTGAATAGCGTCGCACATCAGTCTCTGAGCGGTTCAAGAGCGTTGCTTCTTATGACGTCCCGACCATTCATCTTGATTGAAATGGGTCGGCGTCGTAAAAGGCACTCATGCATCGGAGTTTACTGCAAGGACACATGCAGTGGGCCAATGAATCATGAAGAGCATTTCATCGTTATTGAGGTCGGATAAGAAGTTGGGTTTCTGAATATGTAAAAGCAAATATTTCAAAGAGCAGGCAGCATGATGCATCGTGCCACATATAGGAAAGCAGACACCGTGTAGATAGAAGCTTCTTGTTTGTCTTTAGCATATAGACAAGATGGGATACCCAGCCCTGCTTTATAGTTTTCAAACTTAGCTCCTCCCTGGCAACTGGCGTCGTGACTACTTGTTCTCCATAGTGCATATGATAATCTACCCTCTAGTCGGGGGAACGGGTACAAGAGTCATGGAGGAGTCATATCATCAATGTCTACTAGCTTGAAGCAAAACTATTGGACCCTCACGTCCATCCCCGCGCCTCTTCTCACATGTACGCTACCTCAATGCACAGCTGCTCTCCCAGATGCCCGCTTCATACGCCTCTTTTCTCTCATTACCTGCTGTCAAACTTCGGTAGTTGTCCGTAGCTAGCGGGACCGATCCCAGTTCCCAGAACCCCTGCCTTAAGAAAAGTAACAAGAAATCGCAAATCTAGAAACTCCTCATTTTCCCTCCCAAACCCCGAGCTTTGTCTATACAAAAGTGTCTGTTCCAGCTAGTTGCGTCCCCATTGAGTAATGCCTCGGCTTAAGACCGCACGTGTACATGTAGAAAAACATACATGGGGATCGTGGAACGCCGTAGGCCCGAGTTGACCCGATTCGATGCTCGGTGTCCTCGGTTGGGCGGAAGTTGCACCGCGGTTTGTGAAGGCTTGTTGTGTACATACGGATTCTGTCCGTGAGTTCTTGATCTTTCTTGCTTTCGATGGTAATACAAGTGTCATAATATCTGGCTCCTCCAATCGAGCTGCTCTCGCTCATCGCCAAAAACAAAGGAAAAAATGTGTGCAGCGCAGTGCTAGTCGTCTCGGGCCGCTGCAGCCTCCTTGTCCTTCTTGGACTTGCGCACGCTGGGCGTCCCCTCTGCTTCACTCTTACGCTTCTTCTTGCTCGGTCGAGTTGATGAGCCGCGCGGCTTGTATCCCGTGTCGTCTTCGGTGTTCCTCTTGCGCTTGCCCCTGCCGACGGGCGTTGACGAGGCGAATTCTGGATCCTCGTCCATGCTGGCGTCGACGTCGCGATCTGCTGCTGCGGATGCGCGGGCGGCGGCGCTGACGCGCTTACCTCTTGTGCTGGCTCGTCCACCTCGCTCGCCTCGTGTTCCGCGCGTCTTACGACCACCTGTGTGGCCGCCCTCACCGTCGTCTGCGTCGCCGTGGGCTTCGGCATCTTGGAGGAATATCTTGGGGGCGTGTTTGCGCAGCCAGTTTGTTACGCTGGTGGGGTTCTTGAGGTGTGGATGGGAAGGTTGGCGATTGATGGGGTGTGCGCGGGGAGCGAGGGTAGGCATGTGTGTATCTGGATCGATGCTTGCGTCGACTTCGTAGATGTAGTTGTCCACATCGTCAGCGGAGAGGAAGTCGGCGGGATGTGTTTCGCCTTCGGGGGCCTTGAGATCGTTGACGATGTGCGGTAGCGTCTCCTTGGCGCTGCTGTATGATGAATGTGGTACGCTGCTGACGAGATCTTCCAGCTTCTTCTTTGGGGTATCATTTAGGTTTTCATGTTCTAGATCCATTGGCAAGGCGGGCGCTTTGGGGTCGGACGGAGGCTTGAGAGATACGTCGATCTGCTTCTCGGGAGGGATCTGGGGAGAGTTGTTGATTTCGAGTAATATGTCTAGTAGACGGCTGTTGAATGATGTGTTAGCGATGCTCTGCGCTAATGGGTATACAATTTGGAGATGGCATACTCATTCTCTACAGCCAAGCGCTTGACGAGCGCGGCCGCTTTATCCTCTTGCTTGTGTAGCTCTTCGCCATCATGCATCTTTTCATCGAACACGATGCGCATCTTCCTGTACTTTTTCTTCCATGATTTGTATCCGGCACGACGGGTGCTTTTGACGGGGGAATCGTCCATTGCGAAGGGAGAATGAGGTCGACACGCGACCGGACAATTGATATGTTGGTGAAACGCGCTGTACTGGGAAGAAAGTCGTTGGAGGATATCGTTTGGCGCGTGATAGTGGTGATGAAGCTGGGGTTGGCGATGATCGTGATGTTGAAAGAATGAAGCAATTGAAGGGAACAAGTTTAAGATTTGTTGATTTGGGGGCAACCTTGGCCTTGCGCACCTCAAACTGGGCTGGACCGGACCGGGTGGTGTTGTTCTCCAGATTGCGGTACGTACCTTACAGTAGCTCAGGCACGTCAAACCTCACTGGAGCTGCCCTTGCGCGGATCAGCCCAATCGTAGACGCGGACCATATATCTTCCGAGCGACGTTTAGAGATCTTAGTGAATCAGAGTTGTAAGTGAATTACATGTGAATACTATGCGAGGCGTGTTCATGATTGTTTTGAAACTTTGACTTCGGGAGGACTTGCTCTACTAATGAGCTTGCCTCAATCACTTTGTCGTTTTCAAGTCTCATTAATCTATCCAGGAGTATCACGAGGCAACCTCCTTGCCCAAGGTTACCAGCTCTTCCGCAATAAACTCGGCAGCGTTCACCATCTCAGTACTGCCGTAAACAACCCTCTTCTTGGCCCTATCTCCTCCAGTCCGGCTCACCCATTCCTGCAGATTGCCGTACTCATCCATGCTGCCGCCACCCACCGTGAACACAACTGCCTCACTGAAGCCTTGTCGTCTCTGACCGAAGCTGGCAGTTTGTCCAGGCCCTTGCGAGCCTGGCATTCCACCAGGTGTATTGGCTCCGGCGCCAGACCGCACGGCACTGGGCGGAGGCATGGTGCCCCGTGCATTGGCTGATCGTGGGTCATAGTAGAGGTAGTGCTCCGTCTTAGCCATAGCAGAGGAAGAGGCTGAAGAGGGATCCATGATTGATTCAACAATCTTGGTAACAGTAAAGTCACGATCAGCAGGAAGGAAGTTCTTCACGCCGCTGATAAGACTCTCAAAGTTGGATGACAGGCCTGTGGGAACTCCTGATTCCTTGAGGCGGTCAGTGAGGCGGGACGACATTGACGAGAAGCGTCCGAAAAGATCTGAAGTCTGTGCTGGTTGAGCAGTGTTGTTGATGGTTGTCAGTTGCGTCATCTTGGTAGTCGCGCGAACCCTATCATTGTTAGTATGTTGATGTCAAAATATCAAAGTTGAAAGTCCTTACTGTCGAACATAAGGCAGACATGAGACATCTACGCCTGCCTCTGAGAGAGCCTTCTCGAGTCCCTCAAAGTCCTGTCGGCTGACCTCCTGTTCGGTGCTCAAGAACCAGATGATGAAAAGTCGCAACTTGTCCACAGGGTCGTTGCCCTTGTTATCGTCATTGATAATCTCCATGATCTGAGCCTTGGTCTGCTTAACAACGTTCTCCTCAAGTTGAAAGTAATTGTCGAGCTGGCGGTCTTTGATACCAGTCAATAAGGCTGCTAGAATGTTCATGTGCATGTCAAGAATTCCCTTGCGTTCTCTCATCTCAGGAAGCAACGTTATCGCCGCCTTGAGATGCTGGGCGCTCGCACTGGTATCGGCTTGAAGATCCTCCAGATCTGTAACGCCGGTCTTCTTTGTGATTGCAGCCGTATCCTCCTTGTATTTGGTCAATTCAGCATCAATATCCTCCGCCACTTGAGGGAATGGACTGCCAGCGTTCTTGGCCCAGAAAAAGTCGTTTGTTGTCAGATCGTACCCCTTTTTCGATGTTCCCTTTGCTGGATTTCCCTCTTCCACCGGGGTTTCAATAGTGATACGGTTAAGCTTCATGTTAAGGACGTCATGGACCAAACTTTGATATGTCCAAGAATGAGACAGCATTGGTATCAAATCGATATTTCGATCGAGAAGAATGAGGACAGGTCGGGAAGAAGGAGTGCCGGATGATGCATTAGGTCGCGGGCCGGAGAAGAGGTTGTCTTTGGAGTTGAGGATGTGATCTCGGAGCTTACGGTCGAGTCGAGCCGCGACCATCTCTGCAGCCGCCCCTTTAGGACATCGAATGATGGGGATAACTCCTGTGAAATGCATTAGCTTAGCGAACGCGGCGCAACAAATATCGGACATACCCATAGTAGCAATCACACTGAAAAGACCGCTCACGATCTTGTCTACCACCCGGTCAAGCTCTTCGTCGCTGGTGGCCGCACTGTTCAATGCCCAATATGTATGTTCCTTTTGCATTCCCAGGCTGAATAAATCAGGCTCGGCAACAATGAAGTTTAGATACTGATCAAACAACTGAGCGATGTGCTCGGATGTGCCAGCCGTTGCTGTTTGTGTAGCAAAATCCTCGAGAAGGACACGGGGTAAGGAAGAGAGGAAGTTGATGTAAGCGGGTGTGTAGAGTCCCTTTTGTAAGTCGGAAGTAATAGCTTGGAGGTTTTGCGCATTCGGTTCGAGGAGGTAGATAACAGGAACATCAGGAATAGGGTGTCTTGCGCCGCCGATATGCCTGCGCAGTTTGTGTTAGTGTTGACTTTCTGCTGTATCGCGGTCGACTTACATGTGCATTGTTACGCCCATTGACCGTAAGTCGCTGACGCGCATGACACTGCTGATGACATCTCGACCAAGGTCGTCAAAGACCAGAACTTTCCAGATGGGGTTGCCATCGGCATCGAGAATGGGTGCAACGGGAGCAAGTAGGCCATTGGCATGGGCTTCGTCGGCTTCAGAGGACTCGACAGTCTCGTTGAGGTTGAGGATTTTTTTGAGAGATGCTACATATAAGATCAGTAAAATGAACAAAGAGCGCTTCAGAAGTCCAATGCCGCATACCTATCTGGCGATCGCGCAGAGAATTCCCCTTGGTCGCCATAGTGGCAGATGACGTCGGAACGTACAGAAGCTCAAAAGCGATGATAGTGGGATGCGCAGTTCAGGAGTTGTATGAATAGAGAGGGGCACTATCTAATGATGGATTCGATTGTATGTGCAAGTGCAAAATGAAACAAGACAACTTGATCTTTTCGAATGATCACAAGTACAAATCTCTATGCCAGTCTTCCACGTGAGCAGCTGTATCGATTGACGCCAGCTTGAGGCCACGATCTAGTTATGTATCAAGGCTGGCTGCTCTGTTGGAAAGCTTCCCGACGGCGCGCGAGCTGGAAGCACGGACCGATTCAAGCGCCGACAATTGGACAAGGAAAGTGCAAGAGTGCCACAGGTGCTGGCTGCCCGCTGATTCCAGGGGGCAGCAGGGCAGCCGCTGATGAGGGAAGCTGCTAGCGTGCACCAGGCAATTGTGGGTCAGATAACGTTAGGTCATCAGCGTGTGTGCCTGAAATATGGGGCCATATTCAAACACGTCGAGGAGCTCCATTCTCAGTTGCGAAACCGCCAGGGACTTCTTTTCATTCTCTACGACGACACTTCATCAACGCCCGTACGTCGTTATCACTCACCACCACAGCACGCTGCGTCGGCGTTCAGCAGATTAACTGCGCGCTTAGATACAAGTGGCGTTTGTGATATCTTTTCTGATTCTTTCGCGTCTATCCTCCCGATCTGCGCCCGCGTCTGCGACTGTGCCTGCATCGCCGCCTAATTCTGGCGAACCGACGGGTCGCCCTGTACTTGTCTTTTACCTTCTCGAGACAGGCCACACCTTTCTTTCGATAATGTTGTAAACACCAAGCGACTTGCGCAATATACAGATGGGATAGGATTTCTCTGCACCTTGTGGTAGGAAGACGGACAGAGCTATCAAGAAGTTTTCTCTGAATCAAAGGGTATGCCCAAACTTGACCCCATTCCCTTGCCCATTCTACACCTTACCTTTGGCGCGTCATTTCATTCTGTATGGTTCGGTCATGCCATCATCACATCATGAATCAAAGCAGCAGCATTGTATCTGTGATTTCTCTATAACAATGGAACCAACCACTTGGATTCTCTGCACCATTTAAATTGCGAGATGAAGAGATGGTGACCGTCGTGGAGACATGCTTGGAGATAGAGGCTCCTCAGCGCCGCATCTTCTCCTAGGAGCAGAGAGCTGCCCTGTGGTGGCTGGGTAACCAAAGATGTCCAGTCCAGTTCAGACATGAGCGCAGTGACGAAATCCAGGTATCTGCAGTCTGGCCAAGCCAGATGCGATGCGAACGCGCACCTAAAAGCCGCGACGCGAGTGTTTGATGATAAAAAAGAGCATCCAGATGGTCAAAAAAAGGCGTCTTGGTTGTTGATCATCCTGTACAGGGGGTTGGGTGATAACATCCATTGCAGCTGGAGCACCAAGGACGACTTCAGTCTCATAGGGGACATACCTACACTAAAATGCGGGTGCACACGCATCCATCCCCAAGGAACAGAACATGGCTCCACCAGAAATCGTTCCAAAATGCAACAGCTTCCGTTTCTTCACAGAAAAAAAGTCAAATGATTTCGACAAAGTCAGCTCATTAATTTTGGCCATACGAGTTTATTCCTCCCCTTTTTATCGGGGTTCTTTGTCGTCCAGCTACCACCACTCAAGTCTTTGTCCGACCATTGATCAACCAAATTTGACCAACAGCCGACGGCCATTAATGGATGTTCTTTATCAACGCTCTCAACACCCATAATCTTTAACAAGAACGCCATTCTTTTACAATTTCTTTCTCGTTCTTTTGCCACGCTCTCAGTCATCTTTACACACTCTCTCGTGCTATTGCAGACTTGCTGATTATTTCTCCGTTTTCCCTCTACAGATTCATTCACCTTGGTTGTCTTCAAGACCTCAACCCTTGTCAATTCATCCGTTTGTCGCTTAGCGTATTTTTATGGTGGACCGCCTGCAGCTGCGATAGCCGAAAACTTTCCCTTAACAGAAAGACGCCTGCACCAGGTATCTTACCACCTTAATTCTGCATGTTAGTACTTTGTTCTCTTTACATTTGATTCACTCTTGATAGCTGCAATCATGGCTACGTCAACACCTAGCCACAGCTATCACACCCTTTGAATCTTGTTCAACTGGGGGCTCTTACTTCTTCCTGCATTTGCATCGCATCGCGTTTGCACCTCCACACAGTCTACTCTACTCTATTGCAAGGTAGCCATGATTGCTAATATCGTGCGTTAGCTCTTAAAGCTCGTCAGGTTAATTGATCGTTGAGGTCGTATTGCTCAGCTGCCGCTCAAGCCAAGCATAGCATCAATACAAGATGCAGTCTTGGTCAAACAATAGCCAAAATGGCGCCGATGAGACACAGCATCAATGGCACAACAACTATGCCTTTGCTGGTCAAAACGGCCAATTTGATCCTCATCAGGCCTGGTCACAGTCCGTAAATGATCAGGCAGCCTACTCCCAAATCAATCCCCAGGATGCTTCTACATCAAACTTTTTCAACGCGGACCAAGGCCACTCATTTCTCTCTGGAGCTCTGCATGGATCTCAACAGGATCAAACAGGCTACCACGGGGGTCATGACTCCATTTCCCTGACCCAGCAGTTTTCTCAGCCTGATGGAATAGATAATTTCAGTGATCTTTATGGTCAACACAGCAAGATGGACTTGGACAATACTATGCCGGACATCAACCAGCTTTCAAGCCACCCACACTCTTCGACCTTCCCATACTCTTTGGCACCACCCAGCGAATCCTCTTTTGAGTCTTCCATCCAGCAGTACCCTCAACCTCACGTGATGTCTCAATCAAGTCGGCAACAGAGCCATACGCCTGTTCAACAATTCGAGGGGATGCCTAGTAACTTCGCACCGGGTCATGGCTTCAGTCGACCGCCTCAGCACTCTCCTGCTCAGAATCAGCAGCAGTCACAATACAGCCAGGCCGCTTTCTCACCCCCAGTGAACGGTCAGACTCCTCAGCCACGAGCAAACGATCGACTCAACTTTCAACAAGCACATCAGCAACCTCCTCAACAGCAACATCAGCCTCAGCAGAAACCGCAACCTACTCAGTCCTATGCTCAGCCTCAGTTCGCCCCCAAGCAGCCTGGTGCATATCCTCAAGCTTCGCAGCCGCTGCCTAATCCAAACTTTCAGCACCAGGTGCATCAGCAACAACCCCACTTCATTGGCAATGCCTCGTCACCACCCACTACAAATACTCAATACATCATGTCACAGGCCGTTGCTGACCAGGATACTGGTGCTTCTCAACCTGCCGTAACTGAACCGCCTAAAAAGAGAAAGCGGGTGGTTAAGACCGCACCCGACACTCCCACCCCCGAGCCTGCGGTTGCCTACATAGATTCGCCTGTTGATTCTCCTGCTGTGAAGAAGGTCGATGATATGGATACCTTGACAGCCCCTACCCCCTCCCCTGAAGAAGCTCAGTTGATTGCCCAGTTCAACAAGCGCCCCAAAGCCGCTCAAGCGAAACATCCCGCAATCAAGGGTCTCCCTCATCTGATTTACGAAGGGACGACCAAACTCCCCGCTCCTAAAAGCTACGACAAGCTTGCACCACTCGTGGCACTTCCGGCTCGTAGTGGAAGGCCGATGGTGCCCGAACTTGGCTATAGCCTCCCATGTGAGGTTCAAGGTCGGTTTACAAGCCAGTACCGTCCTTCACCGGACAAGGGAGGGTTGGATGAGAGGCGTATGGAGGCCAAGGTATTATTAGATGACTTTGATCGTGCGATGAAGGGGCTAGGCAAACGGCGTCCAAAGTACACAGAGTACCCACATGCTTTCAAAGAACAACTCAAATCCGATGAGGCATCAAAGAACAAGGCAGAGAAGAAGGCAAAAAAAGAACTGGAGGAGGAACGTAGCAAGCCAGTAAGTTGATATTCGCACCGTGATTAGCTGGCCATTTGTCTAATAATATACAGATTCGTGCTGCTACCCGCCCGACGGACGCTGCTGAAGCCGCTGCCTGGGATGCTACTGGGATTGTTCATATCGAGCAATCTGTTGCACGGACCAATGCCCTCATTGCAGGCCGTGTGCAGCAGGCGGGAGAGTATCTCATCAAACTCCGTGGCGAAATGAACCGCGCCAAACAGGAACTCGACCAAGCTGTGAAGGATAAGGAACCTGAGGACGCTCTTGCGAAAGCCCGACAAGAGTTTGAGCAGAAAAAGCAGATTCTTTATCGAGCTCTGGATGCTACCATTGAGCATGCAGATGATGCGGTTCTGGATAACCTTGGTGGCCACCAGAAGTTGGTATTGAGTTTGGTGAATGCCTTGATCATGTGTATCAAAGCTGGCGACTTCTCGGGGAAATTTCCCAAAATCATCCTCGAACTTTTTACTCATTTCCCCATGACAAAGAAGATTTCCGAGACGACAAACTTTGAGACAGTCAGGAAAAGGTTTGCTGACAAGGGTGATGCTGAAGTTAAAGAGCTTGTATCAGAAATTACTGCCAAGGTCAAAAAGCTTAAGGCCAGCGAACCAGAAGTAAGCACCGGTTACACTGGCACCTCTGCCTCAAGCAGAGCAAAGGCTACCAAGACCGCGGCAGATCATTCAGCCAAGCGTGGGCGAGATGACGAAGCCGATACACGCACGGTGAAGAAGATCGCAGTAGAGTCAAGCGGCAATTCTCTTAGTAGGAAACTTGCGCAGCCCAAGATTCAACTCCAATCAGCATCTAAAACCTCTGCTGCAAAAGCGGCAGCCGCTTCTATTCTTCCTGGGAAGTCCAGGCCAGTGGCCAAATCAGTACCGAAGCCCGAAGTCAAGGCTGAGACCAAAGTCACCGATGACAAGGCCAAGATAGATTCAAAGCCCCCACGCACCGAGACGAAGCCGACTGCCACTCGAAATGGCACACCTCCTGCTTCAACGTCAACCTCCAGTGCGTTATCCGGCATCGCCTCGCTCCTCGACTCGATCAACGCTCCAAAGGCAGAGTCTCCGGCTGCCCCTAAAGAATCCAATGGCCCCGAACCCTCGGAGACGCCTGAAGAAAAGGCCAAGCGTCTCCGCAAAGAAGCCCGCCGTAAGCTTCGAGTCAGCTGGAAGCCCGAGGGCGAGCTTGTTCAGGTCAAGATCTTCCAGAAAGAAGATGCCGAGGACGAAGGCAGGGAGAAGAACATGATCCGAGACGCTGCTGATGACCGATCCGAGGGAATGGTGCTGAAGCAGCGTGCCGATGTGGAAGAGGAAGAGGATGATGATGATGTTCCTTATCAACCTTGGATGGGGCCGGTACCAATCGACCTCTCCAGATTACCAACAGATGTTCGAAACAAGAACTTTGTCAATCGAGGCGGAAATGTCGAGTTCACAACGGAGGAACAAAAGCGCATCGCGGATAGGGAGCAACGAGAGCTTATGGCGATCTATACTGACCCGGATGATATTCCACCCACGCCCAAATCACCACCACCTGAGATGGTCGAAAACAGCCAACAAAAGACCCAATACCTACCGGATGATGCCAAGTTCCAGGAGATTCAACTCCGTTGGCGTGACGAGCAGCAAATGGGGACTGATCGAGCGCTCTATTCTGCACTCCAGCGCATTGATACCAAGAACAACCCGGCAAACCGTCTCGACTCAATCTTGGGTAGCCTACGAGGCACGTCTTCAGCACCGCCATCTTCCAACCAGCCCGCTTCTTGGGCACAGCATAGCCAGAGCCTGGCACACGACACTCTGCCCCTTGTCGCTGGCCGTGCAGCTCTAGAACAGTCCATCACCCTGCTAAAATCCGACAAGGCGAAGAACTGGCGAGATCCCGGCCCAGTTGCGATCGATGTTTGGCGTGCTTTCCACTACTCTGATACAGCTACCCGCCTTTGCGGAGGTGCCATCGAAGGCGTGGCCAAATCTTTGGCAGGTCTGCCATTCCCTGCCAACTCGCCACCGGAATGGATTCTGCATGACCAGGAGAAAGTCCGTGAGTGGCAAATGGGCTACAACAAAGAACTGGTGGCTCGACAAAAGAGACAAGAGGAGGAACGCACTCGAGCGGAAGCCGAAGCTAGTGCCTTGCGCGCCGTGGCGCCAAGTGCTGCATCCGGTCAAAACCCAGCCAATTCTGAGGATTGGGTGGCGTACTATGCCCAGCAACAACAGGCATATGCTCCTTATATGGCCCTGCTGCAGCAGATGACGGGCGGGCAGCAACCAGCTCAACCCCAGGTCACCGCTGCGCCTGCACAGCAGCAGTCACAAATCCCTGACAATCAGCTGCAGTCCATCCTGGCCGCCATCAATCAGCCATCTCAAGCGTCAGGACAGGCCTCCTCGAATGCAGCTCCCTACCTGAACCCCAACGATCCATCCTACCAGCAGTATATGCTACTTAATCAGATGACACAAGGCCAACAAGCTCCTCCGCCACCACCTCCCGCAGCAGAAAGGGACTGGGACCGAGAGAGAGACCACAACCGAGACCGTGATTGGGACCAGGACAGAAGCTGGGACCGTGACCGAACACACGACCGTGACCGCGATGAGCACCACGGTGGTAGAGGCGATCGCGATGGCAAAGACGGGCGAAGAAAGAGGGCGACTCTGCCGCCGCATAAGCCTGCGAACAAGGCACTCATTGGCACCAAACCCTGTACTTTCTGGCAGCAGGGCAAGTGCGCCAGAGGAGACAAGTGTACATTTCGACACGATTAAGAGTGAGCTCTTACAACAAACTCGCATACTTTACTATTTCACTTGACTCGGAGTTTAGAAATGGGACGGATCATGGTGTACTTTTACTGTAAACAAAACTCGCATCAAATACTGTCAAGCTAGGCATCAGTCTTGATTCATTTTCCTAAAAATAGGGGCGTTATATACGCCGTTGCACGAAATCAAAAGATCATATATTTTACTTTGTGCATTCTCGAATAACATGTTAAGATTGTCGTGCTTGGTTGCGGCTAGTTGACGAACTAATATCACTTTTCTGAATTTTATCCTTTCCCAGAAACCCAATCTACTCCGCAGCAGCCATCTCCGTGTCTCCCTCACCAGTCCTCTTGACCAACCCGCGCAGGCTCAAGTCGTAGACAACATCCTCAACCCTCTTGACGTCATACTTGACGGCATCAGCTCGCTTGCGGAGGATGTCGTTCTTGAGGTTGAGCAGCTGAAACCCGGCAAAGAGATCCTTGATGAACCCGCTGATAACGAGAGGTAGCTCAAAGTCGCCTAGGGTCACGGCGTTGGGGGCAAGACGGGCCAGCTCGTTGGTCAGGTCCGTCAGAGAGAGGAGATACTCCTCGATGGTGAAGTGGAAGGCGTCACGGTCCTTGAGGTTTGTAGGGACTAATGGAGTGTTAGGGTTTGTGAGAATTTGGTTGAGGATGAGGATACGCACCCTGGAAGACGGCGCCGACTTGCTCGAGGGTGAGAAGGCGGCCGAGAGATGCGGGCTGGGAGTCGGAGCCTAGACCGCCGAGCCAGGCTGTGTAGACAGCGGTGCCGATGGCATTCTGAATAGTTCTCGCCCATTTACCGTTGTATCTATATCATGATGTCAGATTTTGACGCTTTGAGTTTGATCGTGGATGAACGTACTTGTAGTATGGATGCTGGCTAGCCACCTCGTTCAGCTCCTTGACGATGGAGACTTCTTCCTTGATGGCATCCTCAACCTGAGAAACCAGCGCAGCATCTGCCATAGACGAATCAGCGTTGCATTTCTTTCTACCTAGTGACTGGGGGGCACAAGAAAAACTGACAGCGGGCGCGGGGCGTAGAGTGGACGCGTGAGAGGAGGCCTTGGGCGGTGGCGACGGCGCGCTCGAGGCGTTGGATTATCTGAGTGAGGTTGTCGCGGACGCTGGTTTCTTCGTCGAGCTTCTCCTGGAGGTGGGAGAAGATGGAGGGGTCGAGGAGGGGGGTTTCGGAGGACATGATGGTGGTTGGTGGAAGGTTTGTGATGTGGGTGAGGCTCTGCGGATGAGGCTCTGGAGATGGAGGGACGGAGGCGGTTGGGTTTACGCTAGGGTCGTGACAGGATGTTCTTTGCCTAGCAAGAGGTCGAGATGTTTACGCTGATGAATCTACGTTTGGAAAGAATGGCGAGAGGTATCACAGCATTGCATCGACTATCAACATTTTATTTCATCACAAGATCGGGCTTCGCACCAACGTCTTTACAGCCAACTACAACTACAACTACAGAGAAAATTCTTCCTCACTGCCCAGGCAAGCCCAAGCAAGCAATGAAAAACAAGGAGCTCAAAAGTGATGGTTCGCGTCACCTGGAGGCAGTGTGATACCAGGGACACTGTGGGCGGAATCATGTGCAAGCACAGAGGAAGCCGCCCGGAAGCCAAAAATAGGAATAATCACGATTGGTCTCCTTAGAGACCTTTCAGAGATTAAACTGAAAAGAACAGATACTACACTTGATCTAAGCCAAAAGGCAAAGAGAGCTAAGGAGAAAAGAAGAAAGGAAAAGCGAAGCTTGGAGGGGGAGGGAAGGGTTTTATAGGCATTTCTGAGGGCGGTGTGGGGGTGGATGATTGGGTGAGGGGCAGAATTTGAGCCAATGAGAGCTGGGGGATTGGAGAGGCTGAGAGTGCTGCCTGCTGCCTGCGCGGTGGAGGTTCAAAAGGGCGGGCGGTGGAAATGGAGCTTCTTTTGAGCCTGAGGTTGCACAATCGGGCTGTTGATGCCTCAGTCTTGTATTGCGTGGAACCCGAGCTTCTCAGGGTAATCAACAAGTTCATTGCCAGCTTGCAACTCCTTTGCCTGATAGGCAACGCTTCGCCAAAACCTTTCTCCATGTTAGAACAAGGAGTATATCGATACGCAAAAACTACCTTAGATACAGAATCAACCCGCAGCTTCAATCACGAATACTTCCACTTTCCATTTTGACTCCAAACTACTCTTGTAACTGTGATGCTTAATATACTTGGTATCGTCAGCTCGTTTCTGAACTTGATTTTCTGTTGGGACGGTACCAGTGCTAGCAGCGCAGCTCGATCAAGCCATTGCTGGGCTGTTGCTGGTGATTGCCTGCCCGAAGCTGTGCTATCATGGAGTCTTTTCTAGGCTCACACAGAGCATGACCTGGCCAATGGGATCAAACTGCATCTCGAAGAGAGAGGCTAATCCGTGCCCCCAGATTCCCGAAAGCTGAGCTTGAATACGGCATGCCGTTGGTTGTTTGGACCAGGTGGCCATCGGACAACAGCAAACCACCCAGAGCTGTTGCGCCAGGCAGCCCATCAGTAACCACACAGCAGTTGTATCCAACACATGAAGAGGGACCATGCCCAATAACACAAATTCCTTCTACCATGAGAAAAGTGATTAAATAGTGCACCCATGAGCTTACATCGACGATATTCAATATCGGATGTCATCTTCTCTTCTTGGAGGAGGTCGCCAAGCGAATGCTCCTGATGCGGCCAGCAAGCGGTTCTCTGTATTGAAATGCTGTTGGTCCTTGCCATAATCTGCCGCCAGATAAATTCCATGGGTTTTGGACAGCATCGTTGGTCATCGTGCTTAGCGACGGTTGGCTTTGGCACAAGCATGTAGCCATACCCGCCACATATAGCCGGGCAGCGTTTCCGGTCTGTCGCCAAGCAAATACTGTTCATCCTAGAGCCAACAGTAGAAACACTGATCAGTTGCCGGTTGTGTGCAACATGCACGGAAGCATTCAAGGCGAGCTACATGCCAACCCTGGCAGCATTTAGACAGGCAGATCCACCAACACAATGTAAGGGGAGCGAAACTATCAGTACAACCTTTTTCCGTGAGCGTCTCATGTAAGGAATGAGAGACATCGTGGGACCAAGAGTCAACTTGAACTTACAGGATTGCATCTACTACTACGATCGCGAAACACAACTCTGTGATCTCACGATAGAAGATGCAAACTTGGCCTTTTTCGGACCTCAACGTCGCACTCCCTGCCACAATCCCATGCCGTGCATCTGTTTGCTCGATTAATGGGTTCTACCGCTTTTCTGGAAGAGCTCGTTCACCAGCTCAACGGTTCTTCTGCACAAAGCCACAGGGCCGATACTCCCTGATCAGGCAAATGATGCACGGTGGTGAAGAACATACTACGCCCAACTGAGAAATCTTCCCGCAACCTATAGCATGAATTGATACAGACGAAGCTAGGAACATGCGCTACTGGAACCGCTGGGTGATGCTGTTGGTGTTGTTGGTGGTGGTACGTGCCAGGAACAATATCAAGATGGCTTACTATTGTTCTTCAACGCCCACCTACCGAATCGGGAAGACAAATAATAGCCACAACTCAAACACGCGAGCAGGGATGTTGGGTTGATATCTCATATTGGATGACATGGTATTGTCTCTAGAATCTAGATATAAAGACAATGAACCTTGAGCGATATGAGGGGACATCGCCAAGCTCTCAACTTGACCTTGACGAGCAAGCCTGCAAACTTCTCATCACCATCTTCTTCACAGCCCAATATCTACTAAAATGTTGGCGATAAACTCCCTCAGAACATGGAGTGTTATCCTCAACGCCATTTCCGTATTGGCAAGCCCTGTCGTTGTGGAATCACTGAACGAGACACCAACTGGCTGGGAGGCAACCGACTCTCCTGTACCCGACAAGTTTATCGACTTATCAATCGGCCTCGAACCTGAGGATCATGAACTGCTTGAGCGCACTATATATGAAGTCTCGGATCCTGATCATGCCAATTACGGCAAGCATCTTTCTCGCGAATCGGCCAAAGCTCTTCTCAACCCTTCTCGTGAAGCCACAGAATCCGTCAAGCGTTGGCTCTCCAATGCCGGAGTGCCCGAGCATCATGTCCGTGATGATGGTCAGTGGGTTCATGTACGAGTCAACGTCAGCCAGGCCGAAGGCATGTTGAGCACTCGATTCTCTATCTTTTCACGCGACAAGGAACATGTTGTGAGAACCAGAGAATACTCTGTACCCCTTGAGATCCGTCAGCATGTTGCGACAATTCAACCTACCACGTTCTTCCCCAGCCTGAAGAAGGCTCGAAATGTCGAGATCTCATCTCCACCAACAAAGAGGGACGTCAAGTATGGAAGGAAACCCAGTACACGTAACGATGGCAATCATGGTGGCCCTGGTCCGATCGATCTCGAGAAGTGCAAGGAGCAAATGACACCGGCCTGCATTCGCAAGATCTACAACATGCCCCTTCATTCATACCCAAAGGCTGAGAAGGGGTCACTGTATACCCTTGTTGGCTTTCAAAACGTAATACCACTCTTCTTACACACGAGTAAGATCTTGACTAACACCTTATAGAACACGGCGCAGGATTCTGAGCTTCAAGAGTTTCTTCGACGATTCGCTCCTGATATTGAGGGCGCCACGTTTTCCGATGCCTCTGCAAATGGTGGAAGTAATCCTCAAGGCGACAATTATCCCAGCGGCGAAGGAAACATAGATACACAGTATGCCATCGCCTTGGCTCATCAAGTCTCGGTACAATATCTCTCTGTTGGAGGCGCCAACTTCGACTATAACCCAGATCTCGAGTAAGTTCTTGACACAGTAACAAGGTTGAGCAAGACTAATTGCGGTTTGCAGCATGCTTAAGATACCAGGTGACTTTAACCGAAGTGTTGAAACATGGCTCGAATTGACACAATACCTCTTGGATCTTCCCGATAAGAAGCTCCCACAAGTTGTTTCCATCTCCTGGGGTGAAAACGAGCAGCACATCCCCAAGAAGTACGCACACCAGGTCTGCAACAACTTTGGCCAGCTCGGTACACGCGGCGTCTCCATCTTAGTTCCGGCTGGTAACCAAGGTGTTGGCCTCTCATGCCAGTCCAACGATGGCAAGAATACTACCAAGTTTCTCCCGAATTGGCCCAGTGGCTGTCCCTACGTCACAGCAGTTGGTGGCACAGAGAGTAACAGCCCTGAGAGAGTCTGGTCACAGCCCCAGGGACAGTTTCCCCTCGCTGGCGGCGGTGGCTTCTCAGATTACTGGCCGCGCCCAAAGTACCAGGACAAGGTTGTAAAGGACTATCTGAAGAAGCATGGGAAGAAGTGGAAGGCCTATTACAACCCGAATGGAAGAGCGTACCCTGATGTTTCAGCCCATGCCTGGACACATCAGATGATGAATCATGGCGTGCAGGAAACTAGAGGCGGAACAAGGTAACACACACGATTCTGTTGATGCTATGGTATAGCTGACAACGCTTACAGTGTCGCAACTCCGACGATTGGCGCCATAATTGCCCTCCTCAACAATGAGAGACTCAAAATGGGAAAACCTGCGATGGGATTTCTGAACCCCTGGCTTTACAAGCGTGGCCATAAAGGATTCACTGAGTAAGTTGCTCCAAAGGCCCGAAATATGCTTTCTAATCCTCTGCTAACATTGGCGTAGTATCACAGAGGGCAGGACAGTAGGCTGTCTGGGGACAAGTCGTGAAGGACTTCCGTCTCCCAAAATCCCCGGCGCAGGATGGGATGCTGTTAAGGGATGGGATCCTACTTCAGGTTGGGGAACACCGCTGTACGACAAGTTGCGGAAGCTGGCTACCTAGGAGGAGGCTATCCTGTATGAAGATGGTGGGTCTTTTAAGAAGAGTCAAAGGGGGGGAGGTAATTGCAGTGCTACGCTGTGAAGAAAAGCATCGACAACTCTGAGATGGTATACGGTTGCTGCATCTACCGGTGTTCGCATAGTGAGGAAGGGAAAGTCGTCGAGAGCTATATATCGCATGAGATATCCTTGGCAAGCCAATGGCTCTATGAACTCTTAGGATCCAAAAACCTTGTTCCAATCCTGTTTCTTGAAATACTCTTCGACAGTACTCAAAGAGGGAGGTGATCTTAGCTAAACTCGAGCATTAGTAGTTACTAGGCACCGTCAGATCAACGCTACTTACATCTCGTGGGTGAACAATAGTAGGGTCGTCTCGAGCTTCGTAGCCAAACTCGTTGAAGTAGTCAAAACAGTCTTGCATCTCGCCCTTGAGCTCTTCAGAGAAGTTAGGCGGGAAAGCTTCTGTTGTGTAAATAGCCTCCGATTGCAGTCCTGTGGCTTTGCTGAAGGCGACAGCGACCTCCTTGGGTGATATCCACTCCCTGTAGCCGATGAGATTGCGTCCTGCGGGCTCGTTGGTGATGAGAGCCTTGACGAGGGGACCGGTATCTTCTTCGGGGACGATGAAGGGGAATTTGACGTTGGTGTTTAAAGGTAAGAGAAACTGCACAACACCATCGCGGTTCTAGATGTCTGTTAGTATGTCTGCGTTGGAACTGAGGAGCTTCAAATCACCTTTACTGGTCGATTCAGCGGTATGTGGACATAGTTGCTCAAGAAGATCCCAGCTTGGAAGACGCTTGTCTTAGACCACAGATCGGGATGTGTCTTTTGCGCATACTCTGCTGCGCGAGCCTTGCCGTCGAAGTGGTAGACACGAGTGAACTTGCCATTGGACCACTTTCCAGCGTGAGAGAGGGATGATATGATGAATCGTTCGAGCGTGGGGACTTTGGCAGCGGCTTCAATGACGTTCTTGAGCTGTTGCTCCTCATGCTCTGCTGCCCATGCATTGAGGGCCTGGCCAGGTTTGGTCCTGGATCTATTATCTTCAGTGTAGAGACCCCAGAAGTCGCTGACAGCAAAGATAGCATGGGCACTCTGGAAGGCTGTTGCCAGGGTGGAGGGCTCATCCATGTCGACTTGAACAACATCTGCGCCTTGGGAGGAGAGAGATTTGGCCTTGGGGCTTGTGGTGTTGCGGGTGAGTGCGCGGACTTTCCAGTCGGGTTCAGAGAGGAAAGCATTTGCGACGGAACCGCCTTGATTGCCGGTTGCTCCGAGGATGACTATGAGCTTTTGTGAAGACATGGTGATGTTAAGTAAAGTGAAGGATAGATGTTGGAGCTGCTGTAATGAGTAGATGAGTAGTATAGAGATTGCTGGGTTGGGCTGAGTTATAGCAGTCTTATATACCGGTATTTCAAGCAATCATACAGCTTCTAGTTTCAACCATCTTTGTTCGTACTATGTATGGCTTCTACTTTTGATTTATCAGCATAGCTCGGAATTGTTTCTAGTGTGGTAGTCGGGTTTAACGGTCGTTAGAAGACGCGACTTTTCCCCACAAATGTCCGCTCCGGCCGGGGGGCTTGACGGGGGTGGCCGGGCTAACCAAAGACACAGACGGGGTAATTTATCAGAGTCATAATAAGTCTAGAAGTTTCTTGTATTGAGATTCAATTTTCTACCACGTTGCAGAGGAATTATCCCACGATTATGGGATTCTATTTGGCGCAAGGTTCAGTCACTGATGGTCTCTCTGCATCCTACCCTGAGCCACTCACTAAACTATGGTGACTTGAGCAGTTAACAAGTTACTCCATGAGTAATGAATCAATTGACTTTTCTATGTAACCACTGATATATAGATTTCAAGAAGCCGTACTCTCAGCTTACTAGACCAAGCACATCCTCGCGAGCCGCAGGATTCTTAGAGACCAGACAACCTAACAACGAACCAGCTACCACCATGACACACGACTATCAGCGGGTGTATAATCCAGAAGAGACGGTCATCACGCATACATTCTCCTCGGGAGAACTAATGTGCGATAAGCGGCACCTCGATGATGCTCTCATTACCATTTATGGGACATGGGAATGGTTTAGGACTGAAAAGGACGGACAGATTACAGTTGAGACAAACATTGAGCTGAAGGACTCGGCAAACAAAATGGTTTCTCTTCAAAAGGTACTGAGAGACAAGAATGTTTTGAAGAGTGAATAAGTCCTATTTCACAATTGTTAGATACTATGAAGCATTGTTCTTATGGATATCCTGAGTCCATCCTCTCAAGTGATTGTATCTCAAAACCAGTATATAATACGTAGTGATTCATAACCAGATCCCTCTCCAGGACCTTTCTTTAGGAACATGTTTATAAATTTTATGAGTTTTTAGTCATCTAATTCCATTGTCAGCGTTATCATGACATGTTCCGTGGTTTCGAGCGGACTGGAGCGGCCTTTGTCCGCTCTCCGCCCGCTCCGTGATCTGCTCTTAACAATCCTGCCCTACCCAGTTTGTTATTTGCCCGTATAGTATACTTGCTTCTGGTGTTATCCAGTCTTGATCTTGGAACTTGAGTGCTTACTCTTGCTGAGACACCATAAAAGCGGCGGGCACGTCAGCGGGTGGACCGAAGCAAGTTGAGGTGTATGTCAAAATTGACCAACAACTCGGGCTCCAGCACATAGAAATTCTAAGGAGTATGATTTAGCAGGTTTCAAACATATCTTGGTATCTTAGCTTATAAGAGTATAAAGAGTAGTGAGCAAACGGTATGTCCTTCTTCTTTCTACCTTGCTCCGATAGTCTTTACAAGCTCTGATTTATATCAAACTACTACATGCTTTTAAAAGCTATGATTAAGACACGTAGAAAAAAAGACATAGTAGATTTCCCGAGTACGACATTGACAGAATTTAGGAGCCAAGTCTTGCTTATAAACAATGCTATCCACATCTTATATCTTGAGCAGCGTTAAGCTGCGGATAACATACATATTTGAGCAAGAACCGTAACAAGTATCCAAATCAAAAAAAGAAATTGCGATATTCAGGAGAGAAATTGCCCACGACACGATATGTCTAAGCATGATTTGACGCATATCCCCAATCGACGTGAAGTTGCCAAAAGCAGCAAGATTCCAAGGCCGCTCAATAACCGATCCCGTCAATGTGGGGCGTTCCAG
This sequence comes from Fusarium buharicum, assembly GCA_014822075.1. Lineage (NCBI taxonomy): Eukaryota > Fungi > Ascomycota > Sordariomycetes > Hypocreales > Nectriaceae > Fusarium > Fusarium buharicum. Next base: position 323 of record JAATHB010000327.1, on the reverse strand, counting down.
TCGACACGGCCGGCACAAATATATCCGTCCTGTCAGTATAAACAAAAGTCAGCATAGACGCTCTTTTTTATATCACTTGAGTTGTATGCAGTGACGTACCTAAGGCCCGTACAGGGCCGGGTGACTTGAGTATGGGATATCCTCAACTGTCGTCCTGCCTGGGGGGCAGCGTCGCTGGTGAGCTCCGTGTGCTGGAAGAGCTCCGTGTGCTGGGGCTCCATGTGCCGGGTGAACTTTGTGTACCGGGTGAGCTTTGTGTTCTGGGTAAGCTCCATGTGCCGGGTGAGCTTTGTATTCTGGGTAAGCTTTATGTTCCGGGTGAG